>JAHZTW010000034.1:1530454-1552116 GCA_020283515.1 Alliaria petiolata | reverse complement strand
CTCTCTCTCTCTGTGGCGTTTGAATTGAATCGATGATATCCATGAAGTTTGTGAGGACTGAACTTCTAATCCGCCGTTTCAATCCGCCGGAGCTGTCTGAGCGAGTGACGACCCTTTCTCTTCACCGGAGAAACCCGGTTCTTGTGCCGCCTACCCCATCCCTTCCGCCGGAGCCACCGGACCCGCCGGATCCTCCAGATCTACGGGATGGTTTCCTCCTGCTCTCTTCGGTCTTTCAATCTTCCTCTCACCCTCTACCTTCGTCATCTGCCACTCTCGGTTCTTCTCTTCCAGATCTGCCTTGCTCCCTCCTCCTCAATCCATCACCCACGCTTACCACCTTCCAAAGCTTCGATCTGCCGGAGCTTCAAGTCCTACTCCTCGCCGGAGAAGGGACAGCGGGACTTCTTGTTCCCGTTTGTGATTCAATTCGTAAATTGATCCGGCGTTGTATTAATTTGGGCTTCGCCCACAAAATTGCCGGCTCGAGCTATGTCATTCAGTTTCTCGTATCAAGCATGCTCGAGTATGGCTCAGTGGTTCAGTGGTTGGCCTCACCGGCAACCATCTCTCAAAGCTTCGATATGTCGAAGCCTCGTGTCCTACTCCTCGCCGGTACAGGGACAGCGGGACATCTTGTTTTCGTCTATGACTTCATTCCGAATTTAGTCCGGCGTTGTACTCTCTTGGGCTCAGTCCAGATCTGTTCCGTATCGAGCTTCGGCCATAAGGTAAATGAATCCTATTTGCTCAGATACGTGTTAACTCTGGTTACCCTATGGAAAAGAATTTCTTCACCATCTTACTTGAGTAGGAAGAGAATTATATTCCCGTCTTCCCTCTTGCTGAGAGGTGAAATGTACTCGATTGCAAAGTCGAGAATCTTCTCCTCCGTTTTGGAGCGAGTTATGCTAAGCTCTCTTTTGGCTATAGCCTTACGAGCATTTTCTGACCATGTGATGGTCTTGGGTTTAAAGAAAACTTATGTCAAGTCTACCTCTCTCCAAATCTCAACATTTCAAAATCTCGTGGACTGGGAATTGTTTGTTGTCACCAAGGTGTTTGGCTCCGATTTGTCTACAGTTTCGGGCAAGTATTTCAGTTCCATGAACATGATTTCGGGATCTTACAATCCGGCCTCCCTCTCTATCTCAAAGGAAGAATCAACCCCGAGTTGCATTTCCAAATTTATCATTTTGCTATGTCTTTGTTGCTTTAATTTTATTATGGTTTATGTTTTGCTGGGAACAACATGTTTGTGTTGGATTCAATGCTTTGTAATGTGTAAGCACGTTTAAGAGTAATAGAATCAATTGTTGAACAAAAAAAAACATTTTAAAAAAAAAAATGAAAGCAGCACCATCGGAAAGACAAGTTTCCTAACCATGTTATGGTGGCCCAAGTTAAATATCGCTATCCAAAAATCGAACCGGCTCTTCATACGGTTTTCTCGCACCATTCTGTATGTTTGATGCTTCCGTCATTCGGTTCCACGGCAAACCGCAAACGATCCGAGAAAATCATCAAAAACATAAACTATTCATTCTACTTTTTTTTTGCCTTTTGGACTACTTTATTTATTTCATAAAGGATAAAAAGGACCCTTTGGTACAACTTTTGTATTGTTTTCGCTTATTGGTTTAGATTATGGATATTCGATTGTTGAATTTATGACCTGAGTAGGGTTTGCTAGCTCACACGTGTAAGAATAGAAAGCACTACTTAGATCAAACATTTGATGTCTCTGATGACTGACGATATTATTGTTGAGAATGAATAAAGTCATTATTGCCGAGTCGGTGAATAATGTGTCCACCATTGAACAATATTTGGGTAAAGACATTGCAGAGTTCTATTTAAAAACGTGGAAAAGTGTTCATTGCTTTCTTCAGCTGTGCTCTAATCGAAAATTTTAGCAAAATGGATGTCCGAGTCATTTTAGTTTTGTTGTTCAGTGCGTCTATTTTTCACAATACCCTGACAACTAATACGCATATCCCATAATATTATTTTATTCATGATGTCAATTTCGATATGAAAATTTTAAACCCCATTCCAGTATTATTATTGTTTTTTTTGGTTGGTTTGCAATTCCAAGTTGTTCCTGACATAGACATTTATTTTGCAATATTTCATTCTCTTTTTTTTTCAAAATTAAGGAAACGATTGCAGTTAAGTTAACCAACTCCGAAAAATATAAATGGGCCGAAAATGGGCTCAATAACAGGGAAGACGCGAGAGACGCTTGAATGAGAGAATAAATGTTGTTTCTTTAACAACCGTGTACCTGCCGACCTCTTTCATTCTCTGTTTCACAAAGCATTTTTTTTGTTTTTTTTAAATAATTATTTCATATATCACTCAACTTTAAATTCCAACAGCATCACGTAACACACTGCTCCTCAATCTTTTAAAGAGATTCTTTTTCTTTTTTTCCCCTTACACCTCTGCTTGACCTAATCCACATGCTCCTCCTTCACATCAAAACAATCTTATTTAGCAGTGGCTAATAATCTTCTTAACACAGACAACAAATACAATAAAGAGTTAATACCTATTCATATTTATAGATCATCAAATTTAGTAGTATTAGACTTTCCGATGTATATAAAAAATTATTTATCATTATA
This sequence comes from Alliaria petiolata, assembly GCA_020283515.1. NCBI lineage: Eukaryota > Viridiplantae > Streptophyta > Magnoliopsida > Brassicales > Brassicaceae > Alliaria > Alliaria petiolata. The sequence continues at coordinate 1,549,486 of JAHZTW010000034.1, read as the reverse complement.
GCCGTATATAATAAACTTGCACATTATTGAGTGGTATTGTCATTAGCAACAGCTACGAAGTAGACCAGAGCACCTAGTGGAAATTAAAACATTAAATGTTTCTCTTTTAGTTTCTTTATTCTTATTTTTAAATTTTCATAATATTCTGCTAATTTAAGACTGCGGTACCCAATCAAAGCACCTTTCAGACATTGGGACAGACAATAAAAAAGCCATTTTAGTTTATGTTCGATTTCCGATTTCTGCAAAAAAATAAAATAAGTAAGAAAAAAAAAAACATTCTCAAGCCTCGCGTATTTCACCGCTTTCTATTCTTCTTAATTCTCGAAACCTCTTCCTCCTCTTCTTCTTCTCCTCCAAATCCACCGCCGTAGAGAATTAAAAAAAGAGTAAATAATATATAGTATCGTATCTTCGGATGTTTTCGGTACTCAGATGATTGAAACATCCCAAACCCAGCTCTACTCTTCTTTAAACTAAAGTTTCCCACTTCACTGATTCTTACATCTGAGCTTGTTTTAATCAAAAAGAGTTCAGTTTTTTTTTTGTTGTTGTTGTTTCTCTTTTGGGTTTTTGGTTTCTTGGTATTTGGTGGTGTCGAGGACGAAATATATTTCGGTTCCGATGTTGTCCAAATGTGTTTTTGNCCGACAATGTAGGAGGCAATCGTTGTAATCTCTTGGCTATTTAAGGCTGCTAAAGCAATAAGAAGAATGCACGTTCCATTCTCAAACATTCAGTTCTATACTCTGGTTATAACAAATTGGTATCAGAGCTAATTCTGAGTGTTTGGCAATTTCAGATAAAAGAGAGAGAAAAGAGCGAGCCATGTCAGGAGAAGGGCAACAAACGATACCGAAGTTCGATGGCGATTTCGAACACTGGAGCTTGTTGATGGAGAATCTCATTCGATCCAAAGAGTGGTGGGATTTGATCGAGAGAGGCTACGTTGAGCCAGCCAGAGGGGATATCCTCAATGGACCACAAAGACATGAGCTTGCGGAGAAGAAGCTCAATGACTTGAAGGTAAAGAACTACCTGTTCCAGGCGATTGACAAATCCATACTGAAGACCATAATTCAGAAGGACACAGCCAAACAGTTGTGGGACTCTTTGAAGACAAAGTATCAAGGAAATGAGCGTGTGAAGCGAGCACAACTTCAACGCTTAAGGAGAGATTTCGAGATCTTGGAGATGAAGGAGACAGAGAGCATCACAGAGTACTTCTCAAGGGTGTTGCTCATTGCAACAGACATGAGAAATCTTGGCGAGGACATGCAAGATTTCAAGATTGTGGAGAAGATTCTGAGAACTCTCTCTGATAAGTTTACATACATTGTATGCTCAATTGAAGAATCCAAGGATATATCCAGTCTCTCGGTGGATGTTCTCCAAAGCTCACTTCTGTGTCACGAGCAGAAGATCAGGAGACATTCAAAGGGTTCCAGCAGTGAGGAACAAGTGCTGAAGGTGACGTCTGAAGCCAACCATCTGAGTGGAACAAGAGGAAGAGGAACCTCATTCAGAGGTCGTGGCAGAGGGCGAGGAAGAGGAGGATCCTTCGACAAGTTAAGGATCGAATGCTACAAGTGTCACAAGCTGGGACACTTCCAGTTTGAATGTCAAGCAAACTATGTAGAGTTTGATGAGGGAGAAGAGCTCTTATTGATGGCGCATGTAGAGCTTCAGGGGTCAAAGATGGAAGATTTCTGGTTTTTGGACAGTGGATGCAACAACCATATGACAGGAATGAAGAAGTGGTTCCTGGAGATTGATGAGACCTTTCGACATTCAGTGAAGTTGGGGAACAATGCTCGATTGACAGTCCAAGGAAAAGGAAGCATTAAGATCAAAGTGGATGGGTTAATACAAGTGATTCAAGGCGTGTACTACGTCCCAGAGCTGAGCAACAATCTCCTAAGCATAGGACAGTTGCAAGAGAGAAAGTTGGCGATTTTGATACAAGATGGTGTATGCAAGATCTTTCATCCGGCAAGGGGACTCATCATTGAGACTCCAATGAGTGCAAACCGCATGTTTGTGATTGTTGCACAGCCAATAGGAGAAGTCTCTTGTTTTCAGATGGAGACTTCAAATGAAACGCATCTCTGGCACTGCAGATTTGCTCATCTGAATTATAAGAGTCTACAGACCTTAAGCTCCAAGGGAATGGTAAAGGGTTTTCCACCTATTGGACCACACATGAAGGTGTGTGATAACTGTCTGGTTGGGAAGCAGAAGAGAGAATCCCTCCCAAAGAAGAGCACGTGGAGAGCCTCAAAGAACCTGCAGTTGATTCACTCTGACATATGTGGGCCAATCACTCCAGCCTCCATCAGTCAGAAAATGTACCTTCTCACGTTTATTGATGATCACAACAGAAAAATGTGGAGTTACCTGATTGCAGAGAAATCAGAGGCGTTTTACACATTCAAGATGTTCAAAGCTGGTGTGGAAAAGGAATCAGGCCTGTCAATATGCTGTTTGAGAACAGATCGAGGAGGAGAGTTCTGTTCTACGGAGTTTGATGAGTTTTGCAGAATTCAGGGAATCAAGCGTCAGTTGACAGCAGCCTACACTCCACAACAGAATGGGGTGGCTGAGAGGAGAAACCAGACCATCATGAATCTGGTTCGCAGCACACTAGCAGAGAAGAGAATGCCGAAAGAGTTTTGGGCAGAGGGAGTTAAGTGGATAACTTACGTTCTCAACCGCAGTCCCACACACGCTCTGCAAGATCAGACACCAGAAGAAGTATGGAGTGGTGTCAAACCTAATGTAAAGCACTTCAAGGTCTTCGGATGCATTGGCCATGTTCATATACCAGAAGCAAAGCGAACAAAGCTTGATGACAAGAGCAGAAAGTGTGTGTTTCTTGGCGTCAGTGAAGAGTCAAAGGCGTATCGCTTGTACAATCCCATTTCTAAGAAGATCATAATAAGTAGGGATGTGATCTTTGAAGAAGCTGAGAATTGGGATTGGGGAAGGAAAAATGTGGAAGGAGCTACTAATCCAACAAATGTGCTTATTTGGGAGAATGATGTGGAAGACATGGTTGGCGAGGAAGAATTCCTGCAAGAACCAAATCAGGATGGAAATGTAGCTGAAGCAGCAGAGCCTACTGAAGATGAGCCTGCAACACCTGAAGTAGTAACCGAAGCAGAGCCTGCAACACCTGCAACTGCAGAAGGAAGCGCAGTCGCCAGACCAGTGAGAGAGAAAGCCCCTCCCATCTATCTGCGTGATTATGAATGTGGACAAGTCATGCTAGACGAGGAAGTCTCTGCATACTTCTTAGATGACTACTTTGTGGATGATCATGTCCTGCAAGTCGTCTCTGCTATTGGTGATCCTGCGACTTACGATGAAGCTGTGGGATATTCTGAATGGAGAGAAGCCATGAAAGCAGAGATCGAGTCTATTGAGAAGAACCAGACTTGGGAGCTGTCTGAGATACCTAGAGGCACAAAAACAATTGGAGTGAAATTGGTATACAAGACTAATTATAATGAAGATGGCGAGATAGACAAGTTCAAAGCCAGGCTGGTAGCGAAAGGGTATGCACAGATGTTTGGAGTTGACTACAATGAAGTCTATGCGCCTGTGGCAAGATGGGATATTATTCGAATGATCATAGCCACTGCAGCGCACAGAAATTGGACCATCTATCAGCTTGATGTGAAAAGTGCATTCCTACACGGGGAACTACATGAAGTTGTCTATGTTGACCAGTCGTTGGGTTTTATAAGACAAGGGAGTGAAGGGAAGGCCTACAGGCTGAAGAAAGCGCTGTATGGTTTAAAACAAGCACCAAGAGCTTGGTTCAGCAAGATCGAAGGCTATTTCATCAGGGAAGGATTTGAGAAATGCGATTCCGATCACACTCTGTTTGTCAAAACAGAACAATAAGGTCAGATTCTCATTGTGAGTTTGTATGTTGATGATCTAATCTTCACTGGAAATTGTCAAAGTCTGATGTTCAAGTTCAAAGAATCAATGAAGAAGAACTTTGACATGACTGATCTTGGAAGAATGAGGTACTTTCTCGGGGTAGAAATATTGCAGATAGAAGAAGGAGTTTACATGTGTCAAAGGAAATTTGCAAGAGAAGTTCTTAGCAGATTTGAGATGGATTCATGCAATGGAGTGAACAATCCGATTGTTCCATGAGTGAAGCTTTCATTGAAAGGAGGTGGAGCAGTTCTGGATACTACGCTCTACAAACAGATGATAGGAAGCTTTATGTATCTCACGGTTTCTCGACCTGATTTGGCGTTTGTAGTGGGACTTGCTAGTCGCTACATGGAGAATCCAACTGAAGCACACTTTCAGGTGGTAAAGCGAGTACTCAGGTATGTAAAGGGTACAGTAGTACATGGTATTATGTATAGACGTGGAGGAAACAAAGAGTTTCAAGCTTATACAGATAGTTACTATGTTGGAGACTTGGATGACCGAAAAAGTACATCTGGATTTGTTTTTCTAATGGCTGGAGGAGCTGTTTCATGGAGCTCAAAGAAACAATCCATCGTCGCGTTATCTACCACGGAGGCAGAATACATCGCTGCAGTCTCATGTGCAACACAAGGAATATGGATGACAAGGGTGCTTATTAAGATTGGGGAGAATCAGGAAGATTGCATCACAATCAAGTGTGACAACAGCTCGGCGATTCAACTGTCCAAGAATCCAGTACTACATGGGCGCAGCAAGCACATTGAGGTACGGTTTCATTACTTGAGGGAGCTAACCAAAGAGGGCAAAGTTAGGCTGATACACTGTGGAACACAAGATCAGATAGCTGATATCATGACCAAGCCACTGAAGTTAGATTCATTCAAGAAGCTGAAGGAGCTGCTCGGTCTTGTTGAGGTACCAAAGTAAACTGCATTCTTACGAATGTTAGTTTAGGGAAGGAATTTGTTAGTGTTTATTGGACTTAGTCTTTAGACTTAGTCTTAGTAGTGGAATAAGCTCCTGGAATGTAGGAGTTACTGGTTTAGTTGATTTGTTTCACGTTGTTAAAGCCCTCCGACAATGTAGGAGGCAATCGTTGTAATCTCTTGGCTATTTAAGGCTGCTAAAGCAATAAGAAGAATGCACGTTCCATTCTCAAACATTCAGTTCTATACTCTGGTTATAACAAATTGGTATCAGAGCTAATTCTGAGTGTTTGGCAATTTCAGATAAAAGAGAGAGAAAAGAGCGAGCCATGTCAGGAGAAGGGCAACAAACGATACCGAAGTTCGATGGCGATTTCGAACACTGGAGCTTGTTGATGGAGAATCTCATTCGATCCAAAGAGTGGTGGGATTTGATCGAGAGAGGCTACGTTGAGCCAGCCAGAGGGGATATCCTCAATGGACCACAAAGACATGAGCTTGCGGAGAAGAAGCTCAATGACTTGAAGGTGAAGAACTACCTGTTCCAGGCGATTGACAAATCCATACTGAAGACCATAATTCAGAAGGACACAGCCAAACAGTTGTGGGACTCTTTGAAGACAAAGTATCAAGGAAATGAGCGTGTGAAGCGAGCACAACTTCAACGCTTAAGGAGAGATTTCGAGATCTTGGAGATGAAGGAGACAGAGAGCATCACAGAGTACTTCTCAAGGGTGTTGCTCATTGCAACAGACATGAGAAATCTTGGCGAGGACATGCAAGATTTCAAGATTGTGGAGAAGATTCTGAGAACTCTCTCTGAGAAGTTTACATACATTGTATGCTCAATTGAAGAATCCAAGGATATATCCAGTCTCTCGGTGGATGCTCTCCAAAGCTCACTTCTGTGTCACGAGCAGAAGATCAGGAGACATTCAAAGGGTTCCAGCAGTGAGGAACAAGTGCTGAAGGTGACGTCTGAAGCCAACCATCTGAGTGGAACAAGAGGAAGAGGAACCTCATTCAGAGGTCGTGGCAGAGGGCGAGGAAGAGGAGGATCCTTCGACAAGTCAAGGATCGAATGCTACAAGTGTCACAAGCTGGGACACTTCCAGTTTGAATGTCAAGCAAACTATGTAGAGTTTGATGAGGGAGAAGAGCTCTTATTGATGGCGCATGTAGAGCTTCAGGGGTCAAAGATGGAAGATTTGTGGTTTCTGGACAGTGGATGCAGCAACCATATGACAGGAATGAAGAAGTGGTTCCTGGAAATTGATGAGACCTTTCGACATTCAGTGAAGTTAGGAAACAATGCTCGATTGACAGTCCAAGGAAAAGGAAGCATTAAGATCAAAGTGGATGGGTTAATACAAGTGATTCAAGGCGTGTACTACGTCCCAGAGCTGAGCAACAATCTCCTAAGCATAGGACAGTTGCAAGAGAGAAAGTTGGCGATTTTGATACAAGATGGTGTATGCAAGATCTTTCATCCGGCAAGGGGACTCATCATTGAGACTCCAATGAGTGCAAACCGCATGTTTGTGATTGCTGCACAGCCAATAGGAGAAGACTCTTGTTTTCAGATGGAGACTTCAAATGAAACGCATCTCTGGCACTGCAGATTTGCTCATCTGAATTATAAGAGTCTACAGACCTTAAGCTCCAAGGGAATGGTAAAGGGTTTTCCACCTATTGGACCACACAAGAAGGTGTGTGAAAACTGTCTGGTTGGGAAGCAGAAGAGAGAATCCCTCCCAAAGAAGAGCACGTGGAGAGCCTCAAAGAACCTGCAATTGATTCACTCTGACATATGTGGGCCAATCACTCCAGCCTCCATCAGTCAGAAAAGGCACCTTCTCACGTTTATTGATGATCACAGCAGAAAAATGTGGAGTTACCTGATTGCAGAAAAATCAGAGGCGTTTTACACATTCAAGATGTTCAAAGCTGGTGTGGAAAAGGAATCAGGCATGTCAATATGCTGTTTGAGAACAGATCGAGGAGGAGAGTTCTGTTCTACGGAGTTTGATGAGTTTTGCAGAATTCAGGGAATCAAGCGTCAGTTGACGGCAGCCTACACTCCACAACAGAATGGGGTGGCTGAGAGGAGAAACCAGACCATCATGAATCTGGTTCGCAGCACACTAGCAGAGAAGAGAATGCCCAAAGAATTTTGGGCAGAGGGAGTTAAGTGGATAACTTATGTTCTCAACCGCAGTCCCACACACGCTCTGCAAGATCAGACACCAGAAGAAGTATGGAGTGGTGTCAAACCTAATGTAAAGCACTTCAAGGTCTTTGGATGCATTGGCCATGTTCATATACCAGAAGCAAAGCGAACAAAGCTTGATGACAAGAGCAGAAAGTGTGTCTTTCTTGGCGTCAGTGAAGAGTCAAAGGCGTATCGCTTGTACAATCCTATTTCTAAGAAAATCATAGTAAGTAGGGATGTGATTTTTGAAGAAGCTGAGAATTGGGATTGGGGAAGGAAAAATGTGGAAGGAGCTACTAATCCATCAAATGTGCTTATTTGGGAGAATGATGTGGAAGACATGGTTGGCGAGGAAGAATTCCTGCAAGAAGAAAATCAGGATGGAGATGTAGCTGAAGCAGCAGAGCCTGCTGAAGATGAGCCTGCAACACCTGAAGGAGTAGCCGAAGCAGAGCCTGCAACACCTGCAACTGCAGAAGGAAGTGCAGTCTCCAGACCAGTGAGAGAGAAAGCACCTCCCATCTACCTGCGTGATTATGAATGTGGACAAGTCATGCTAGACGAGGAAGTCTCTGCATACTTCTTAGATGACTACTTTGTGGATGATCATGTCCTGCAAGTCGTCACTGCTATTGGTGATCCTGCGACTTACGATGAAGCTGTGGGATATTCTGAATGGAGAGAAGCCATGAAAGCAGAGATCGAGTCTATTGAGAAGAACCAGACTTGGGAGCTGTCTGAGATACCTAGAGGCACAAAAACAATTGGAGTGAAATGGGTATACAAGACTAAATACAATGAAGATGGCGAGATAGACAAGTTCAAAGCCAGGCTGGTAGCGAAAGGGTATGCACAGAGGTTTGGAGTTGACTACAATGAAGTCTATGCGCCAGTGGCAAGATGGGATATTATTCGAATGATCATAGCCACTGCAGCGCACAGAAATTGGACCATCTATCAGCTTGATGTGAAAAGTGCATTTCTACACGGGGAACTACATGAAGTTGTCTATGTTGACCAGCCGTTGGGTTTTATAAGACAAGGGAGTGAAGGGAAGGCCTACAGGCTGAAGAAAGCGCTGTATGGTTTAAAACAAGCACCAAGAGCTTGGTTCAGCAAGATCGAAGGCTATTTCATCAGGGAAGGATTTGAGAAATGCGATTCCGAGCACACTCTGTTTGTCAAAACAGAACAACAAGGTCAGATTCTCATTGTGAGTTTGTATGTTGATGATCTAATCTTCACTGGAAATTGTCAAAGTCTGATGATCAAGTTCAAAGAATCAATGAAGAAGAACTTTGACATGACTGATCTTGGAAGAATGAGGTACTTTCTCGGGGTAGAAATATTGCAGAGAGAAGAAGGAGTTTACATGTGTCAAAGGAAATTTGCAAGAGAAGTTCTTAGCAGATTTGAGATGGATTCATGCAATGGAGTGAACAATCCGATTGTTCCAGGAGTGAAGCTTTCATAGAAAGGAGGTGGAGCAGTTCTGGATACCACGCTCTACAAACAGATGATAGGAAGCTTAATGTATCTCACGGTTTCTCGACCTGATTTGGCGTTTGTAGTGGGACTTGCTAGTCGCTACATGGAGAATCCAACTGAAGCACACTTTCAGGTGGTAAAGCGAGTACTCAGGTATGTAAAGGGTACAGTAGAACATGGTATCATGTATAGACGTGGAGGAAACAAAGAGTTTCAAGCTTATACAGATAGTAACTATGCTGGAGACTTGGATGACCGAAAAAGTACATCTGGATTTGTTTTTCTAATGGCTGGAGGAGCTGTTTCATGGAGCTCAAAGAAACAATCCATCGTCGCGTTATCCACCACGGAGGCAGAATACATCGCTGCAGTCTCATGTGCAACACAAGGAATATGGATGACAAGGGTGCTTACTAAGATTGGGGAGAATCAGGAAGATTGCATCACAATCAAGTGTGACAACAGCTCGGCGATTCAACTGTCCAAGAATCCAGTACTACATGGGCGCAGCAAGCACATTGAGGTACGGTTTCATTACTTGAGGGAGCTAACCAAAGAGGGCAAAGTTAGGCTGATACACTGTGGAACACAAGATCAGATAGCTGATATCATGACCAAGCCACTGAAGTTAGATTCATTCAAGAAGCTGAAGGAGCTGCTCGGTCTTGTTGAGGTACCAAAGTAAACTGCATTCTTACGAATGTTAGTTTAGGGAAGGAATTTGTTAGTGTTTATTAGACTTAGTCTTTAGACTTAGTCTTAGTAGTGGAATAAGCTCCTGGAATGTAGGAGTTACTGGTTTAGTTGATTTGTTTCACGTTGTTAAAGCCCTCCGACAATGTAGGAGGCAATCGTTGTAATCTCTTGGCTATTTAAGGCTGCTAAAGCAATAAGAAGAATGCACGTTCCATTCTCAAACATTCAGTTCTATACTCTGGTTATAACAAACAGACCTAGCATAGCTCCGTCTCTCATCCGCCTACTCTTTCACGATTGCTTCATCGAGGTCAGATTTCCTCTTTCACCTTTCTCGTTTTTGGTAATTTACGAGTATGATAGATGTTGGGAAAGATTGTTTGTGAGAATATCTTTTGTCTAGGGAGTGCTCTATTGTGATATCTTGCAACTTCATCTAAGTTAGGGGAATTCTGTTTGGTCAATAGATTTCTGGCTCTTAACTTTGCTTACGCATGATTTGATCTTGTGAGTTACTTTAGCACTTGTTGAAGTTGCTCGTGTTGCAATCGGGGGAATTTTGTTTGTCTTCGAGGACGAATTGATGATGATTTGATGTTTTGAGTTCCATTAGCACTAGTTGAAATTGTTCATGTGCAATTGGGGAATTTTGTTTGTCTGGTGATTTGATTTTTGGAGTTTTTAACCTTGCCTACGCATGATTTGATGTTGTGAGTTACTTTAGCACTTGTTGAAGTTTCTATTGTTAAAATTGTGGAATTGTTTTTGTCTTCAGGGATGCGATGCATCAGTCCTTCTGGACTCAAATGGATCTATTACATCTGAGAAAGAGGCATCTCCGAACCTCTCTTTGAAAGGATTTGAGGTGATTGACACCATTAAGTCTGAGCTAGAGAATGTCTGTCCTGGAGTTGTTTCATGCGCTGACATCATTGCCTTAGCTGCTAGAGAATCGGTTAAAGTGGTACATTTCTCTCTCTCTCTCTCTCTTCTGGTCTCTTCTGGTTTGTCCATCTTAATATTTCTGTAAAAGCTTTTAATCTTGCGTCTTCTGAAACTTTCAGGCAGGTGGTCCACGATATGATCTTGAAACTGGAAGGAAGGATAGCGTGCGCGTGCGAGCCTTCAAGGAAGCAGCAGAACGAGAGCTTCCTTCACCAAATGCTAATCTCTCAGTAATTCTTGCGAGGTTTGCCTCCAGGGGATTTGACGAGCAAGAAACCGTCAGTCTATTCGGTAATCCTCTCTTCTTATCTCAACATGTCTCTCTCTCGGGGTTTCCTATTCGTATCTTCTGATTGTTACTAATTCAGGAGCACACAGCATTGGCATTACACACTGCGCATTCTTCGAAAACCGCCTATATAACTTCTCAGGAACCGGCAATCCTGACCCTGAACTCAATCCAGAGTTCCTCCAAGAGCTAAAAACCAGATGCCCCTTCTCTGCCTTGGCTTCATCTCCATCTCCTTCTCTGCTTCAGATTGTTCCAAGAACAAATGCCATAATATGAGCTCGGGAAAGAAGAATGATGGAGTGATCGACTTGAGCTTTAACAACGAAGGTGGTGATGTGTTTTTCGGTATACGGTACTACAGAAGACTGATGGAGAGGAAAGGGGTTATGTTTTCTGATCAGCAACTAACGGGCAGCAAAGAGACAGAGAAATGGGTGAGACTATACGCGTCTAACCCAATTACATTTCTAAGACATTTTGTCATGGCCATGATCAAATTATCAACCCATCGGGTCTTGACTGGTAATCTCGGTCAAGTGAGACGTGTTTGATTAGGTAATTCCCCTTGTCTGGTTCTCTTGATTACAAAAGATTATATACAGAATTGTACAGCAAAGGACCGTTAGAGGCTAATTAATAGTTTCCTAGAATACATATCAAGATATATGATTTCCTTATCTAATACCCTCCCTCAGTCGAAACATCATGAGCTTTTGATGTGAAGACTGGACTTGAAGTCGTTAAACAATGATGACGGAAGACCTTTAGTGAAGATATCAGCGTATTGGTGAGAGGAAGGCACGTGAAGGACTCGCACTTTGCCAAGAGCAACTTTTTCACGAACAAAGAGAATGTCTATCTCGATATGCTTGGTACGTTGATGTTGGATAGGATTCGTAGATAAGTACACATCGCTTACATTGTCACAATATACGATGGTGGCGGTGTTGATGGGACAATGAAGTTCAAGTAGAAGGTTACGAATCCAGGTTGTCTCGGCAACAGCATTAGCTACTCCACGATATTCGGCTTCGGCACTTGAACGAGAGACTGTTTGTTGACGTTTAGATGACCATGAGATTAGATTATCGCCGAAGAAGACACAATACCCAGAAGTGGAGCGACGAGTTGTAGGGCATCCTGCCCAATCCACATCTGTATATGCGGTAAGAGTGGTGGTGGTGGAGCGAGTGAGGTGGAGCCCGTGAGTGATGGTTCCTTTGATGTAGCGAATGATGCGTTTTAGAGCGTTGAAGTGAGGTTCACGCGGGTCATGCATATATAAGCAAACTTGCTGAACGGCATAAGCGATGTCTGGACGTGTGAAAGTGAGGTATTGTAGGGCGCCAGCAAGACTTCGATATAAGGTTGGATCGGGTACAGGTGGTCCGACATCGGCATGAAGTTTAGTGGAAGTGTCTACGGGAGTAGCACAAGGATTGCAATTGGACATGTTAGCTCGGTGTAAGATGTTTGCGGCGTAGTTTTGCTGGCTTAGCATCATGCCGTTGTTGTCCCTGTGAACAGAGATTCCAAGAAAATAGTGAAGTAATCCTAAATCAGACATTGAGAATTCAGATTTAAGAAAGGTTAGAATCGACCTTAGAAGATCTGGTGAGGAGGCAGTGAGTAGAATATCGTCAACGTAGAGGAGAAGATATGCGATGTCGGAGCCACGTCGGAGAACAAATAGTGAAGCATCGCTCTTACTATTTTTGAAGCCAATTTTTGTGGCATAATCTGCAAACCGTTGGAACCAAGCACGTGGTGCTTGTTTCAGCCCGTAGAGAGATTTTTTCAGGAGGCACACATGGTTTGGTTTGGTCGGATCAACGAAGCCCGGTGGCTGATGCATATAGACTGTTTCATCAAGATTTCCATAGAGGAATGCATTCTTTACGTCAAGTTGATGAACTGGCCAATCTCGTCCTAGAGCAATGTCAAGAACGGTGCGGATTGTTGTTGGTTTAATGACGGGGCTGAAAGTTTCATCACAGTCTACACCAATCTCTTGCGATTTTCTATTTGCGACCAGTCTTGCTTTGTACCTAGAGAGAGTTCCATCTGCTTTGAATTTATGTCTAAACAACCACATAGAACGAATTACGTTAGTCTTGGGAGGCCGTGGAACTAATGTCCACGTATCCCGCAATATAAGAGTATCATATTCATCTGTCATGGCGGGGTTCCAATTCGGATCTCGAGCGGCGTGGGCATGAGAAAGAGGAAGAGGGGAAACAAGGTCGGTGTGAAGAGAGAAAATTTTCTTGGGCTTGGTGATTCCATTTTTTCCTCGAGTTCTCATGTTGTGTTGTGGTGGAGGAGCCTGAACTTGCATGGTTGTAGGGTGGGACTCGTTGTGTGAAGTGGTTGGAACGAGAGAGGTAGAAGTGGGAGAGGGAACTTGATCATGGTTGGTAGAAGTATTGGACACAAGGTCTGATGGGGGAGATGACGTGTGAATAGATTGAGGAGGAGAGAAATCTGATGAATCTGTTGAAGAAGAAGAGGTAGGAGAGAGGTTCAAAGTACTACTAGAAAGAGTTGTAGCTGATGGAGGAGCTGGAATGGCGTGAAGTAAAGGAGTAAGTGGTGGATAAGTAGGGAGACACGTGGTGTTGCTTCGCGGTGAAATGGCGGTCGATGTAGCAAAAGGAAAATTAGTTTCATCAAAAACAACATGGCGTGAAATGATAATGCGGCGAGAGGAGAGATCAAGACAACGATAACCACGGTGGTTCGTGGGATAGCCGAGAAAGATGCAGCGAGCGGAGCGAGGAGATAGCTTATTAGTTGACGTTGGTAAGAGATTCGGGTAACAAAGGCAACCAAAAACACGAAGATGATTATATGAAGTAGGTTTGTTGAAAAGCCGAGCGAAAGGAATTTCATTGTTGATGGTGGTTGAGGGAAGAATATTAAACAAGTGTGCAGCCATGTTCAAAGCTTCTACCCAATATGTGTTGGGCAGATTTGCTTGAAAGAGAAGGGCCCGCACAAGATTGTTTATTGTACGAAGAGTTCGTTCCGCTCGGCCATTTTGTTGAGACGTGTAAGGACACGAAAAACGCGGTTGAATTCCATGAGTAGAGAAAAAATCAAGAATATGGCGGTTGTTGAATTCACCTCCATTATCACATTGAAAAGCTTTGATTGAAGTTTGAAATTGGTTTTTGATAAAATTGAAAAAATGTAAAAATTTTGCAAAAACTTCACTTTTCTGTCGAAGAGGGTAAATCCAAATAAAATGAGAAAATTGATCAAGAAATATAACATAATACTTGATCCCACTTAAACTTGAGACAGGAGAGGTCCAAATATCGGAATGTATTATTTCAAAGGGAGAAGAACAAATAGTGTTTGAAGGTAAAAACGGTTGCCGGATGTGTTTTCCTACTTGGCAAGCATGACATAAGGAAGACACATCTGGTTTTGAACAATTTAAAAAACCAGAAGAAGATAAAAAACGAAGAACGGAATCACCGGGATGACCCAAACGTTGGTGCCAAATTGAAGCAGGGGTGGAAGTGAGAAGAGCGTGATGTGAAGTTGATGTAGATGGCGGAGAGATGGCATAGAGAGGACCGGTGCTATCACAACGGATGAGAGGAGCTCGGGTACGAAGATCCTTAACAAGAAAACCCAAAGGATCAAATTCAACGGAGCATAAATTATCAATAGTAAATTGTCTAACAGAGATTAGATTTTTTAAAATTTTCGGGCAAAGCAAGACGTTGTTTAAATAAAGAGGACGAGAGGTAGAAGGAAAGCTAGCGTTACCGGTGGCAATCGCGGGTAAGAGAGAGCCATTACCAACAGTGATAAGAGGAAGGGGAGATTGAGAAGAGAGAGAAGATAGCGTACCTGGTTGAGCAGTGAGATGAGCGGTGGCACCTGTATCCATGTACCATCCGGCATCGGAAGGATCCGAGAAAGTCATGGTGTTGAATGCATTTGAGAGAGTTGTTGGGATGAGATCAGATTGTTGAACCTGGGGAGATGATGTTGCCATGGTGGTGTTGTGACTTGTGAGGTATGCCGAACCGGCTGGAGGAGGTGGCTGGCCGAGAATTTCTGGTGCGGTGTTCATTTGATTTGCCGAATGGTGAGGACCGGAGAAGCGATTATTGTTGTTGTGATTTCTCCAAGAGGTGTTGGGCCAAGTTGGGGTATTGGGCCAAGTTGGGGTATTGGGCCATTGTTGCTGATTTGCCCAAGGCCACTGGGAAGTATTGGGCCAAGCCCAAGGTGGAGGAGATCCAGAAGCCCAGTTTCCTCCTTGCCAATTAGGTCCCCGTCCTCTGAAGCTTCGGCCGCCACGGTTACCACGATTGTTACGATTGCCACGGTTAGATTGAAATGGAGGCACAGACGAAGGAGAACGGTGTTCGTACTGTTGTGGTGTGGAAGCGATGAGGACCTGAGGTGATGATGCATGATCGTGGTGAATCGGTTCTGGTTGTCTTTTTGTTTTCAGGCGGTCTTCTTCATCTTTGAGCATCGATCGAGCGTCGCTAAAGCTGCACGGAGGGGATCGATGTTTAATAACATTTATTATGTTATCAAATTTGGAGCTGAGGCCATTGAGACAGTGCATGACAAGAGCTCGATCAGAGATGGGAGAATTGACGTTTGTAAGGAGGTCGGAGAGAGTCTTCAATTTCTGACAGTAATCATGGACGGAGAGATCGCCGATTCGTAGAGTTCGGATCTCGTTTTCGAGTTGTATTGCCCGAGCCTCCTTGTTGTCGCGGAAGAGATTCTCGATGGTGGTCCATAGATCACGCGCCGTGCACTTAGTCTTCAAGACAGATTTGAGGAGTGATTCGGATATTGTCCCATATATCCACATCTTGATTGTGCCATCGATTTGAGACCATTGCGTGTCAGCTGGACCGGTGGGAACGGAGGTACCGTCGAGATGGCCAAGAACGGTGAAACTGTGGCAGTGCGTCTCGAAGAGTTCACGCCATATGTCGTAATTCATTTGATTCATATCAAGGATGATTGGGATATGAGCCTTAATTTGAGTGAGACTCAAAGTTCGATCTGTGATTGGGGCTTGATTTGTTGCCATCATTTATGAAGAACGAGTAGAGAAGAAAGTAAATGAGAGAAAGGGAAAGTAGTGTGAACAAGAAAAAGAGAATAAGAAGATAGAGAAGAAACTAAGAGAACCCACGAAAGAAAAATAAAATGCAAATATAATAAAGAATGAATTAGAGTTATGGAGAAAGAAGAACAAAGAGAAGATGAAGGAGGCGGCTGGGAATTTTAGAAGTGAAAACGCTCTGATACCATGTTTGATTAGGTAATTCCCCTTGCCTGGTTCTCTTGATTACAAAAGATTATATACAGAATTGTACAGTAAAGGACCGTTAGAGGCTAATTAATAGTTTCCTAGAATACATATCAAGATATATGATTTCCTTATCTAATAAGACGCACGTGCTCAAAGATTCTGCCCACGAAATGATTCTCTGTTTATATGATATGATTGTCTCTGCTCAACGACAACTTGTCGATATGATTGACTTGAAAACAAAATTGTCGCTGTTGTGTTTTTTTTCTCGGGTTCAATTTGGATTTTGTGGAATTGTTTAATGCCATCATCTTTGCTCCGCTTTTGATTTGGAATTTTAAGGTTTCCTAGTTTGGATAATTTTTAATTAATCAAAGTGAAAATACGATTAATAAAAGAAAAAAGGAAAGGAAATAAGGTCGGTCCTATCAATTAATAATAAAAATTAATTATATTTATACAAGGTCGGTTTCTCCTCCTCTATATATAAACACATGCATTCATACTCAATTCATAAATTTGATTTCGTCTAATAAATAAACCTCTAACCACTCACGCTCTTTTGGTTCATAAGGATGACAAAAACTTCTACAACAATCAGCATCATCCTCTTGCTGATCTTGATCAGTTGCTCTGTGTTGTCTTGTGCGGCACGTGTTCGTCTTTCTCGTCTTGATCACACGAGTGATACCCTCGACAAAAACGAGAAGCAACAACCACAAGACCTAGACCTTCTCGAGAGATTGGATCAGATGAAGAAAGCTTCAAGGAAAAGTCTTGATCGCTACTTCGACACGGTTGAAGAAGAAATCACTCAAATAGAGTCTGAGCCGTTCCCGTATCCCAGGATGAACCGTAAGCTTCTATCATGAGGATGTATTGAAACTAAAATCAATGATCTCAAGATCGCCCCCTTTTTTTTCCTCGATTTTTTCTTTCTTACCATACAAAAGTCATGTAAATTACTATTCTCAGTGGATTTCTAGTACGATTAAGGTTCTTGGGGTTTAATTTGTCTGAGAATCTGAGATCACCGAAAGCATCATTATAAAATTTTGTAATAAAGCATTGATTATTCTTCATGTTTGGTCATGTTTACAACTCGTAAAGATGTAAAATCTTTCTGGCTAATTCTAATTTTTGTTGTTTGTTCTACCTTCTAGTTTTGTTAAGCTATTTATTTTTGTGTTTGAAGTTTGGTACAGTTAAGTTATATTTTAATTTTTATTAAGTCGCCGGTCACCTAAAATATGGTATTTTTACGACGTTTTTGTCTTATAACATTAGGTAAGTAACTTTCTTTTCAAGTAACTTCAACATAACAAAACACTGAAACAGTCGAGCGAATTGTTTTGTGCGATCTTGGCTCAAGTTTTGATTTGGAATTTAGGTTTCCCATCGAGTTTGGATAAATATTGCTAATTAATCAAACTGAAAATACGATTAAATTAAAAAAAAAAGTTGAAAATGTCTCAGCAGCGCTTAAACCTAATAAATGATTAAGCACATAATCTTTTTCCATTTTAATCATGTGTTACAGATTTGCAAATTAGACAACAATTGTCTCGGATAAGACATCCTCTTTCTTCTTTTTGTTAACAAAAACATTCTCTTCCTTGAAGGAACTCGAGTTGTTTTGGAATTTTTAATAATATCTTTATGTTTCAAAGTAGACGATGTTTATCTCTTCAAAGATTGATTCCCTCTTCTGATAAGTTCTGGAAAGAAGGATACAGTATAAATCGCTATTGAAATGTTAAAGAAGCTTATCGCTTGAAAAGCTCAAGATATAACACACTGGCGATTGCAAAAAAGATATTGAGGTTTCAAAACACCAACACAGAGAGCAAGACGAATCAGGCTGCGTAGTCGGGCATTGCTTTCTTGAGGAATGTTATTGGCTGAGATTCTTCAGGGGCTAACCGGTCAAAAGGAATGTAGTTCTCCTCTTTGTCATAGACATGGCACACGGTCATTATCGTCTTCATCAACCGCCAGTTCCATGTAGCCAAGTTTGTATACTGCAACAACAACGCCGCACAAGAAGAAAATCCGGGGATCTTTTAGTGTCTTACGTAAACAACTGCCATGTTATTTCATAAAGCTTACGGCTCTTACCTTTCCCCAGTTCTCTTGTATAGACTCGTGAGCCGCACGGAGATTGTAGCTCGGTATTCTTGGGCTAATGTGATGTGGGATGTGTACGTTAATATCATGGCAGAGAATCTCAATCCTGTCACAAGCGCATAAACATTGGTTCATATCGAAATCAAACAAGAAGCTCTCAAAACTCAAAGAGTATACCAGCTGAGCAGGTGGAGATGCGTTACCAACTAGGATAATCACAATGAACAGTTCCGTTAAGCTGGGCCTGAGCCGCGTTCCACTCATCCGCAGGCTTGAAAGGAATGTGTGGAGCCGTATGATGAACCATCGTGAACGTGCTCATCTATAGAGAAACAATAATGCGTACACCATTCTGGCTCATGATGCAATATATCGAAAAAAAACAGGGATTAGAGAAAAGCATAAGAGAGAAGCATTTACCCAGAAGTGATAGCCCAACCACGGCATCAACCAGAATTTCACCCATCCCAATATCCCAACTTTGTATATGATCAGCGGCCACCCAACGGCCATGAAGGCAAAAACACAAGCCAGACTTATCTTCACCCTATTCACTTCGCTCGCTCTGAACTTTCTCAGATTGAAGTGCCAGTTCACCCTGTTAGAACGCTTTCCATCGTTAAGCA
Source organism: Alliaria petiolata (assembly GCA_020283515.1). NCBI lineage: Eukaryota > Viridiplantae > Streptophyta > Magnoliopsida > Brassicales > Brassicaceae > Alliaria > Alliaria petiolata. The sequence goes on along the minus strand of JAHZTW010000034.1, from coordinate 1,530,915 downwards.
CATAGAGGGAAAAAAAAGAAATGGAACAAACTGATCACTGCGTAAGAGTAAAAAGCTTGATCTATGTATATACCAGTGAGCTATGGACAACCAAGGCCTAATCGGGCCATATCCAAAAATGATTGCCTTTCGCAGAACGGGTGATGAATCAAACTCCTCTGGAGGAACTGGTTGCCAAGCTGTGTCATGAACTAACCTATAGAGCACAAAGCAGAATCACACGACTTGTCAACTCTAATCCTATTCTGAATATTTATAACAGTCTAAGTAAGTAGTCAAGAAAGACTTATTACATGTTGGTTTTAGCGTGATGACGGTCGTGCTTAAACCGCCATGGCTCATACGGGTATACAAGTGGTAGGAAGGCTAGAGTACCCACAATGTCTTCCACCAATTTGTTCTTTGAAAATGATTTATGAGCACAGTCATGGCCTATCACAAAGAACTAGAGAAAGAAAAAA
>JAHZTW010000034.1:1373757-1395334 GCA_020283515.1 Alliaria petiolata | reverse complement strand
TGGTGGGACTTGGGGGATTTCACCTAATCTAACGGCACCGTTACCTGTCACGAAGAAGAAGAATCTAATGGCTTTAAGGATCTGTCGTTTTACGTATATGACAGACATTAACTTCCAATAATTTCTAGCCACGTGTAGTGTCTACTTACAAAATAATTGCTACTGCTACTGCTTTCTCTGTTTCGGATAAAATGTAAATCCACTGAATCTTGTGATGTGTGAACCACTTGAACCAACCTTTTTTAAAAAAAAAAATCCTTAAAACTGATATATTTTCGCTGCAATAAAAAAAGAACATTAAGCTTTTTTTTCATCAACAGGCAAATCATTTTTTTTCTCCCTAGTAATGTTTTTTTTTTTTAATAAAAAGGGCTTAGTAATGTTATGTGAAGAATCTTTATTTTGTTTAACCAACTAGCAGTCTAGCATCGAGTCACCGACCATGTTCTGAAACTACTCCCTCTGTTTCACAAAGAGTGTCATTCTATTCTTTTTCACACATATTAAAAAAACTGATAAAAATCCTATTCTACCCCTTATTAATACACTAAACTTATTTCTCTTTCTAATTAATATATCAATATTACAAAGTCAAAACTGGATTTTTGTTTTAAAAATTGCATTGAAAATATAAAGTGACATTCTTTGTGAAACAAAAACAAAATTTTAAAATGACACTTTTTGTGAAACGGAGGGAGTATAAAAAAACTTCACTCCAATAACGAGGTTTTGTTTTCCACGATAATGAGGTTAAATACTTACAATGGTTTGACCACAAAAAATTATTTTTTTGACTTTTCTAAATATAGGTTATAAATAAATGTATGTCGAGTTGACTTTATGCTATTTAATGGATTTCGATGGTTTGTTTGCTAACGGTAAAATGCAAAAAATGGAATGGTAACAAGGTAAAATACTAGTAAAATGAAAGACTCACGAACCGAATGTCATTCCATAAAACTCTTTTTAAAATTATCAAAGCCATTAAATAAATAAATATTTTAGTTTTGCATAACTTTTTCGCGACCATAAATTTTTTGAGGCAATTATACAACAAATAGTTATGACAATAATTTTATGATTTTTCACAAAATTGTTGTGTTACATTCATCATACCTCAAAGTATTTATGGGGTTTACGAGCAGATTCTTACCCTGGTCATATCATCAATCATACAATTTAACCCGATAGTATAATTAGACTTTTTGACATCAATAATACATCATATGCTCCCTGAAAAAAACAAATTAATGGTTGATAAAAAGTTTTATAGTCATTGGTTAATAAGTTATTATGACTATATTTTGGTTTCACGTTGTATCACAATTCTTACAAAAATTTGATTGGAGAGATAGGATGGATCGAGTAAGGACCAATGACCTTACAGTAAAACCGCTTTAGCTTACACAACTAAATACACAAATTTTGCTATAACCTCTTTCTATTTTTTTATTGTTATAGATATATGTTGGGCTGTTGTGATATCTGAGCTAATAAACGCATTGATATATTCGAGAAGATACACAATATATATACCATCCTTATTTTTTTCAACATACAACAGTGTCCAAAACCTACCTTATCAAATGAAACAATCACTTTTGTAACTATGTTGTAAATCGCATAGAGGTCGTCTGCCAACTGAAATAGAAGTGAAATTGGTTAACATTATAATTAACAAATAAATAAATATAAGTAAATGAGTGGATTAATTATGTCTTACCCCATATAAATCGCTTCTAAACCTAATGAATATGTGATTTGGATCTGAGCTGCGCCTGAGGATAAAAGAGACATGCATATTGATCAATCGGCATAGTGATCCGCATGTCGAATAACATTTCTTCGTGGATACACTTGAATGTGATGTTGATCTTGTGGGTGAAGCCAGCTTGACCAACTTCATACAACATCACAAATCAAATGTCAGATTAAATATATAAATATTTTAATTTTGCATAACTTTTTCGTGATCATGGACTTTTTGAGGCAACTATCAAATAAATAGCTATGATAATATTTTTTTGATCTTTCAAAAAATTGATATGTTACATTTATCATACCTTTAGTTGAAAAAAAAAAAATTTATCATACCTCGAAGTATTGATGGGCTTACGAGCAACTTCATACAACATCGCAAACCAAATGTCAGATTAAATAAATAAATATTTTATTTTTGCATAACTTTTTCGTGATCATATATTTTTTGAGGCAATTATAAAACAAATATCTATGATAATATTTTTTTGATTTTTCAAAAAATTGATATGTTACATTTATCATACCTCAAAATATTTATGGGGCTTACGAGTAGATTTCTAGCCTGATCATGTCATCAATCATACAATTCAACCCCGATGGTATAATTAGATTTTTTGACATCAATAATACATCGTATGCTCACTGGAAAAAGAGCACAGTAATGGTTGATAAAAAGTTTTATAATTATTGGTTAATAAGTTGTTATGACTATGTTTTTGTTTCAGGTTGTATCAGAATTCTTGCAAAGATTTGATTAGAGAGATAAGATGGGTCAAGTAAGAGACAAATGACCTCACAGTAAGACCGTCTTATCATACACAACTAAATGTACAAATTTTGAATAATGTAATTTTGCTATAACCTCTTTATGTTTTTTTGTTTGTTATAGTTACATGTTGGTTTGTTGTGATATTTGAGCTAATAAGCGCATTGAGATATATTCGAAAAGATGACACAATATATACTAAGTATTCTTCTTAGTTTATAGTGGATTATGCTCGCCCGGAGAAGGCGAATCAAGAGCATGAAACAAAAGGTCATTATTGCTACATGCATAATTTGATAAAGGGTATGAAGTTTGTTCAAGAGGAGGATTACTGCTAGAACGACATCGGCCATACCAAAGTTGTATACTAGCGTCTCCACCAGATTATACACCACCACCAGAAGATTTTCATATTTACATTGCTTCAAAAAAAGTCTGCGTACCTTAGAGAATTCTTTGGAGAAGTTAGCATTTCATCCTATTGGAGCTGGACTTAATTGCTCTTTTCTCTCCAAATCATGAAATTTTCTAAGGTGTAAGTAATATCTATTAAGTTTTAATATAACATTGAAATGTTTTTAGTATGTGAGCGTGAGTGGTTAGTGGTTCAAAAATTATATAAATAAGTAAAAACAAGTTTAGGAGATAGCACTAACTAAGAGTGCCATTTTTGACATCGCTTTCAGTATCATTGTTTAGTTTTGTTAAATTCAATGTTTTTCATTTTCAAAAAAAACATTCCATGGAAAATTGGTGAGAAATTTCTTATTGATATTCGGTTGAAAAATTTATGTGGAAAACCCGTACGAAAAGTTTTCCACCGATTTTTTACGGAAATGTTTCTACGGATTTTCTGTAGAAAATTTCCCACCGAATTCGTTTTTTAATGAACGATTTCTGATAGAACCATTCGGTAAAAAATAACAATTTCCCACTGAAATAGCCTTGGGGTTAAACCTTCTTCTTGTAGTGTACCCGTGAAATAGTGTTTTAGGCTTTTATCATTGCGAATATTTCCATTATTTTGCTCGGTGTTAATAATTCACCTTCAAATCGCATTATGAATCAAAACGGTATCGTTCTGCATATAACCTTTTCAAAGCCTATATGGCTATATATGTCGACTGTGATTAGAAAATTGGTAAAAAATTTCCAATCCTGAAAATATTTTTCCTTCCAACATAATTTGAGATAGCGTCACCAAGATTCATAGTCGTATCTCATAATGTTGCATTCAAATTCGAGAATCATGTGACTACACGACTTCATTTTTGTCTGTTCATCAACAAACTTAACCATGCTTGTTGTTACAAAAAAAAAAAAACTTAACCATGCTTGTAGGTATTCATTTTTACTACTTTTCATCTTACATATGGTAAGATCTTTATTTTCAAAAATATTCACTAGAATTTGGATTCTCTTAGTGTTAGGACAACAAAATATTAAGAGAATTAGAATAACACAAACATATAGAATCTGTTAAATGAATAGTACAATAATGAAATAACTAAAAAAATATTACCAAAACAAACTAAACTGAAAAGAGTAAAAAAGTTATATACTATATATATTCAATTAGCCTATAGTGCATAAAGGTTGGCAAATTTAGAGAACATGACTCGAGTGCCGTGCCAAGGCTTTAAGGGACTTGAGGCAAAAATAAAAGTAAATATTTTTGTATATATTAATAATATTGTAATCTAATTTTTTTTTAAAAATTGTTAAAATTTCCATAGAAAAAAATGAATGAAACTTGTAAATTTTTTTTTTTTTTTTTACTTTAGTATGGTTGTTGATTTGAACTTGGGATTGTAGGCTCAAAAATCAAACTTCAACCTTGATTAATCCACTACACTACTAATAATTTTTAAAAATCAGGGGTTTCAAATTATATATAATCTTTGGGAGGTTGAGGCAAATGCATTTCATAACATGGTAAGCACGGCTCTCCATGGCTCATTGAGATAAGATGAAAAACGTAATTATACAGAAAATATTAGAAAATTATAAACACCCTTTTGTCCCATCTTTTGGCGTTACTAAAAAGACCACGACATATCAAATATATGTATAACCTTAACTTCTTCTTTATATTTTGTACACAAGCAAATATGTCGTATATATATGGGTATGTGTATGTCGTACTTTATACTGTTTTTTTTTCTTTTTGATAATGTTAAGATTATTAATTATGAGTCCACTAATAGGGTGACATATTCACAACCAATACACCAGCTACTTTTTGGTTAATGATCTAAATTGTATAGACTGTGACATATGTTATAGTGATTTGTGTTAATATTGTTAACATATTATTATTTAAATTCAAATCCATATAATTCTATATTATTGACAAAAATATTATAAACTATGAATTTGATTGTTATGTCAAATGAATAGCAAAATAATTGAATAATTGAAAAATAAAATAATGGAATTAATAAGATAGAAAATTTAAAATTGAATAAATTTGAAATGCTAAAAAATTATTATTTATTAGATGAGTAAATTTTTGTTTAAACTAGTTATAAATTTGAAACGTGCGGATAGATTGTAAAATAGTTTGTTAATTTTTAATTTTTATTATTTTCTGTTTATTATTATGAATAATATACATTCAATAGAATTACATTTTCAAGACATAAAAACATGAAAAATTACATAGCATACGTAAATTTTAATTAGTAGTAGCATTTTAATAAATAAAGAAGGCACGCTAATAATTGATTCCTTTTACAACATATATAGTTGATAAATTAAATTAAATTTTAACAAAAAAAATAGTTGATAAATTAAATCACACATGTAAGAAACAAACTCGTGAGTCGTGAGACTCCAAGTTGCGTTTAACGGCTACAAATATATATTTAGACAGAATTTTATAACACAGTAAATATTGGTTTTCTTTTGTTGGAGACTTGGAGTTTACGAAAAGTTCAGCATGCTTTTTATAACTTACGACGACTATTCTGATGATTGATAAAGAACTGGAAACTAATGTGAAAAAAATATTAACCGATAAAGTCAGTAAGAAAATAATTAGGTGAAATAGTAAATATTTTTATCGAACGCTTCATGTAATTCTTGTGAAACACGTGACCTAATTGCTTTCACTTTCTACCACCTTATTTTTCTCGGTCAACCCGGAAGACTTTTTTGTACCATATATTTATAATTCTAAAAATTCTCAAAATTACAAAGCTGCGTGAAAGTAAGTAGTAACCCCCAAAAGTCAACACCGCAGCGCACAAGCTGGTGTGCGGTCAACCAAAGAGACTAGGATGTTGAACTTACAACTAAATGCGATGAAAGTGAAATAAAGTAGGAAGTCTTTTAAAAAAAAAAATTAATTGAGACGTAAAATGAATTCACACACATGGATGTTAATTATTTATATATTAAATGAATACACAGAGACGTAAATTTAATTATTTTTTTTTAAAAACTAATGAATTCTTTTTGTTAAAGGAATGTTACGTGTAAATTGTTACAGAAACCTGAGCTACCCAAAGGTCCAAAATCTCTTCACGAATGTAAATTATCATAAAATTGATTATTGTTATTATTATTATTTTACCAATTTATCATAATATTAATTAGTTGAGCCGAAATTAACCTTTGTCGTACGAGCCGTACTAAGACTCTTAAGGACAATCGGAATAGTTTAAATCCGTTAATACTAATAACAATTGGAATTTTAATTTTCAGGAGGGTTGGTGAGTCGGTGACATTGGACCGTTGTGTGTCTTTTGGTCAGCCAATCCAAACACATAGATTAAATACATGAGGATCCACATATATATATCTATACACATGCATATATATATCCATGTGCATGTTCATTAAAATTTCTCTCTTGTAGAGAGACCAAATTGTGGAAGTAACTTGTGGTGCTGGCTTTTATCACCTGACAATGATTTGTAATAAATATAATCGCCGTAATAAATTTTCTACAACTAAATATCATAGGTTGATTAAATTAATAATAGTAACTACAAAAAAATAATGCAATAGTTTTGAAGTTGCATCATCTTGGATCTTTAATAATTCTAATCTAAAATAATAATATACAGTCACAAGGACAAGGATAACGAGTTTCCTCTCATGCCGTGTCTCACGCAGCAAGTTGCAACTCCTCGTCACACACAGATACTAACAGTAGCGTTTTAAATTGATTTTAACCAAAGTAAACAATTGGATAAGTTTTTTTTTTCTTTTTTTTTTTGAAAAACCATTGGATAAGTTGACTGGTACTTTTTTTATCATTAGATAAACCAAATATAAACCGAATTTAGTTTAACATAACAAAACCAAATCGAACAGATGAAACCAAAAACAACATGTATCTATAGATCCCACATGTTCGCCCACTTTCAGTCCATGGATTCCATTTTCGTTTGATGGTCTTTTCTGAAAAAAAACTTGCATCTTTTCTGATGTGTTTTGCATTCGTGTACACGTGTAATAAAAGTTACTTCTCTAAAAAAGAAACGTGAAATTTTGAATTTCTTTGATTTTTTGAATACCGAATTAGAAAGATTTTGGACGATAGTTGAATACTGAATAGTACCTGTTCCTCAAAGGAAAATAGGAACTTCAAAATGCTCTATTCATAATCAATCTTAAAGATCTCTCTTTATAAAGCCTAGAAATAACTACTTATAATGCCAAAAAAACACATGATGCAACTTTAAAACTAAATAACTAAAACATGAAACCGACTCGAAACCACTTGGGTAAGAAATAATAAAAGAGTAAAAGTAAAACTCGACATGGTACACTCTTAAATTCCAATACGCGTGTTCTAAAAAAAAAAAAGCCCAAAAAGATGCACTGCATAGATAACTCTTCCCTAGAGTTACTCTGGGTTGTTCTTCTAGAAGAACTATTTAACTTGTACGTCAGTTGCATAGCTGACTAAACATATATTTTCTAAACTTTCTTTGTATGCATCATCATTTTGCAGAATATATGATACATTATATATGATGTGTTTTTCTTTTTGTCAACTATATGATGCATTTTTGTGTTAATTAATATGATGGTCCAGCATTTGCTTTGCTAAACCACAAGGTAAAATTTTATGGCTCTAGAAGAAATAAATCGATTTTTAGTCTGAAAAATAAGTTATGTTAACGTTAAACCTTATGTTTTAATTTATCTACTACCGATATTATAAATTAATGTTTTTATTTATTTTGTAGCTTCCACGCTAATGAATGTAGAGACTGTCGAAGGTTGAAGTCTATTATTATATGCAATTGGACTTGGTTAAGACAATACTGGCCTTCAGTGACTCAGTGAGGTCCACCTCTAATTCTAACAAGTTAACAGATTACGTCAAATCTAAGAGGAGAGACGAGACGAGATCATAAGATCACCTCCAATGCACATTTTTCAGAGGGTTTTTAGATTAAAAAATATTTAAAAAATAATGAACAGTTAATATCAGTGTCTGTGCAAAGACACGGAAAACACCTAAAATCTCTTAGATGACATCTTATTATTGGGAGGCAGATTTATTTTATTTTTCTTTTTTCTTCTTTTTTGAAAAAAATATGTCGGAAGACACTTTTGATTGGATAACCAATGAGGTTGCTCTAAAAAGACGTTTCTTCAAAATAATAAATCTCTTTTCAGGAGGTTTTAGCTCTCTAGGCTAAATTTAGAAATATTCGCATAGATCATAGTCTCTTGCATTTTACCGAGGTTAGTATATTTGATTATCTTGCCCCCTAATCCAATTTCTCGAAAGACTTTTTTTGAGAAAAAAATGCAGTAATGATGATTATAGAAATGGGAATAATACATAAACAAATACTAATGATTACAATATATTAAAGAGATTTTATGAAGGAAAATTTCCCAAAGATCGACATGTGAGCATGTGGCATGTACGGATAAAGTAATAAAGATAGTTTGGGCAAAATGAAAAAGAAAAACAGCAAAGGACCAATACATACATATATACCACAAGGGCACTAGACACAAAGGGACAACTCTATTTAGAATACGGTTTGGCACTACCACTTTATTTTAAATTTAAATGTTAGGTTTTAGTTATTTAATTTTTAGTGATAAGTGTGGTATCATGCATGTGTTTTCTTTTTGAATTTATTAGGTGGCCATGCTTGTGCATCTGCTTATCTACACCCCACTTTCTCTATTCACATTCCATCAAATATTAAAACCTTTTTCTATTAATAAAATAAGTTTCCTTTTTGCCTAACATTTTTTTCCCATCTTCTTTTTTTTTTAAAAAATTTTGCATAAAATTATAATATGGTGAGTTGACGATATGTTACGATTGATTTTGTCTGCAAAATCTTGATGTATCAAATCATTTTTGTGTTATTCACGTTGATTAGATCGTCTCGTTCGCATCTTTTATAGTTTTATTAGTTTATGATCAGGTTAAATGTGCTAACAAAAGCAACGAGTAAAAATGATAACAAATCTTGAGTTTCTATGTTGCAATACGCTAATGCGTCGTAATATGGCTACGATCCAAATTTCTTGTCAAATTGTTACTTTTCTTTAGTTATCAATTATATAATTTTTGGATTAACTAAATAATGAGATTTACTTTTAGCAGGACTGAGGAGGATTTACCTTCGTTATATCAATACTATGCGTGCGTGTACACTCCATTTTGGAAATTTTTATCTACCTAAAGTTCAATTATCTAATCATCAATCATCAAAAAGTGAAATGTGATGGTGCTTTAAAGTATGTACAAAAAGCTTCATAAAAAGGAAATTGATCGGCGTAGGATATAGGATTAGTTGGAAGAATATAAATAAAGTTTATCTTAGACAAGATAAATTAAAACTTTTTGGAGATACTTTGGATCATGTATTTTGATATAAAGGAATAAAGCTTAAACCGTACAATCACGGAAATAATAATCAGTGTTTAATTATTATGATTAATGAGATGGATTACACTTCAATTAAGAATAAGCATATCATCTTTTCACTTTTAATAAAAAAATTAACAATTATATATTTCAATATTTGCGTTTGTCTCCGTGAATTTAAAAACATTTAAATCAAATTCTTGTAAAAAAAGTAAGTAAAAAAAAAACTCGAAATTCAAACTCGTGTAAGTATGATCTTGACTATCTTGGAATTGTAAGTAGTAATTACAACTGATTGGCCTAATATATTGATCTTTTCGCTCTCATTGTAGGTTGGAGCTTCAAAGGAAAAAAATTCGAAAATGGTAAAAAAAAAATACGAAAAAGAAATACAAATTTTATTAACAAACTAATTATACAAATGTTCATAAAAATATTTGTAGCCACTAAATTAAGAATAGTGGAATATGGAGCATGCTGAGAAAAATGTTTTCAGGCATGGTCATTTTGTGTCCGCTTACTTTTTGATTATTCAGAAAAAAAGGAAGAAATTATTGGTTAGAGTTTTATTTTCAGTTTTATTTTATTTTATTTATCCAATTAAATTTTTCTTTTTGTTCTTGATAAAGATCCCGTGTAATCACAAATACTTTTCAAAGGTTTCTAAGAGAGAAATAAGTCTAACATGCCTTTGTCTATTTTCCCAAACATTCAGTGGACCAACTATCTTCTCCTCCTCCTTTTCTTTCGCCTTCATGTGCTTTTTCTTTTCTATCCTATAATTTGGTAAACAGAATTATTAATTATAAGTTCTATTCATGGTACAACAAGTTGTAAACGNGTTTTTTTTTTGTTTGATGTTTTGGCGTATGCTTGACAAACGAAGAGATAAATCAACATAATGCCTACTCCGACAAACTCGAAGATGCCGCTAGAGAGCTCAGAGTTGAAAAACTACACGGGATTCGCCCTGGAATGGACCCGTGAAGAACAAGCAATTCTGGATGAAGGCCTCGCTAGATATTCGTTGGAGTCGAGTGTTTCACGTTACACGAGAATCTCCTTAGACCTTCCGAACAAAACCGCCAGAGACGTAGCTATGCGTTGCAGATGGAGCAATGGATTGGGAAGAGTCAAAGCTGAGAGCTCAAACTCAGTTCCTCAAGATGCGATCACCAGTGAGCTTCTTATACAGAACGAGCAATTGTTTAACCAGATTTCTGCGAACCTCATCACATCCTCAAACCTCATGGAAAACCTTATACTCTTCAACAAAGGCCGCGAGAACATCACGAAGCTTGTCAACAATCTCAACGAGAATGTGCCGGAGCCGATGAGGCATATGCCACCCCTGCCTGAGAAAGTGAATGATGAGCTGTTTGAATTGATCTTTTCTCTCTCGAATCCACCAAATCTACCATGAGTTACTCCTTTTGTTTTTGTTCTTCTTTCTTTTTTGCAATTCGATTTCTTCAGGACCTTCTTCTAATTGTTTCCATTGATTTTTCAGTTATTAGGTTTTCTTGTTTCTTCAGGGTCTACGCATCAAACCAGAAGTAGAAGTAGTTTTTAAGTTATAGTCTAATAAAATTTTGTTATATTAGTTGAAGTATTAATTTTTGTTTATTTATAAATACGCACATTATAATGTGCTCTTGAAAAAATGATTAAATTTGTTATATTGAGGTCTAAAGGCCTTGCTAGATACTAGTAGTAGCTAGTGGAGACAAGTTGAGTATATTTCTGATTCATGTATAAACGAGAAATATATTCAAAAATATGTCTCTGATCCTAGTGAGCCGGGAATCCGGAAATATGCGAATAATCATAGCTATATAATTTAATTTGTGTGTTATTGTGTCAATTTAAAAAGTTTGTTGTGTAAAAATTATGAGAGTATGAGAAAACCATAAAAGCGCAAAATTTTAATATATCTATCTAAAAACCAAGGAAATTAAGAAGAGATATAAACTTAAATATAAGTCTATATCAATGGATTTAAACTAGTTAATAATTGTATCTGTATCTGAGATTTTAATTATAAAACAACAAAAAAAACGAAATTGATCAGGATAAATATCATATCAGACTTGATTTTTTGAATAATTTGTCTACACCTAATATGGTATGGATCTTCCCTGCCTACACTTATTAAGTTTCCATATTTTGAAAACTAGTTGATCAAGTGTTTATGGATAATTACAGGTTAAAAAAAATGCTAGAGAAGTTTTTTTTTCCGTTAATTATCTCTTGGTCAATGCAGGAAAGCCCGATACATGGTGGAGACGGCGTCGTTTTCCTTCAATCATGGTTAGATGCCATGTGACTGATTAGAGCCGTCAAGACTTAAAACTCTTTGTGTTAGTGTTGCGTATTATTTGGCATATGACTCTCTCGCTGCTCAAATAATTCAGATGCCAACTAGCGGTTGACCCAATTGTTTAACTTAACCAAAAACGTTTTCTTAGATTGCAGAGTTTGAACTTTTGGGTATATATTGTTTTTCGGGTAATTATGGAATTATAATAGATCTTATGAATTTCTTTTCAAAGAAGAAGAAACATTACGTATGTTTAAATCTAATCAATTGATCATTTGCCACGCAACCAAACCGGTCTAAAGGTTACAGAAATTCAAACTGATTTTAAAATTTATGGCTCCTTTTCAAAATAAATCAGAATACTAATACATATTTAGTCTATATAATCAATATAATTATATCAAATACTACCATGAAAAATCAAATTAAGTTTTAAAATGATTTTAGTGATAATTCAATTTCTCTATTAATTTATCGTTACATTATAGTTAGAAAATGAAAAAGAACGAAAATTTACCCCCAAAAAAAACTAACAAACATAGACAAAATACATATGCATATATAAAAAGTAAGCAAAAAATAAACACAAAATAAGCAAAACAAAAATTCAATTATAACTTCAAATTTAAGACACTAAAATCAAATGTGTTGAGTAATTGTGTAAATTACTGGTTTAACCGCAGCTGTTGCGGTTGCGGTTGCGGGAGTTTGCGCAAGCGGGCGATTGCGGTTAACAGCGTTATTATGCGGGTTGTACGACTGGCACATCGGTTAGAAATGGGTGCATTTGCGGGACATTTATGACTGGTTAACTTGCGGGTGTAGTAGCGGTTAAACAATAAATTAACAATATAAACAAATTTTATAACTATAAAAAATATTAAAAATCATATTATTATTAAAAAAACTATAAAATTATTAATTAAACATAATTATTTATAAAAAATTATTATTTTTATTTCTTAATTTTTTTAAGTTTGGATGAAAGTTATGATTTTAATAGAGAAATTGTTTTTTTTGTATGGAGATGTTAGATGAAAAGAAATTTATTTGTTATATATATATATATATATATATATATATATATATATTAGTGATGAAGAGAAAAATTATCAAAATAATTAGAGTTTATAGATCTTATACATATAAAATTATGAAAGATTGTTAATGAATATTAGTTAAAAATGTCAAATTTATTTATTTATTTGTAATTATAATATTCAAATCTGATTTTTTTAAAGTTTCTTATATATATATATATATATATATATCTTAATTTTAAATAAATTTTGTGTTTTTTTAATTTTTATTTTTTTTAGTTATCCACGCGCAATCGTCCGCAACCGCAAACGCTAACTGGAAGGAGCTTTTGATTTTGAACGATACAAAGCAGTTTGAAGCGGTAGAAAACGTTTTGTGTGATTGTTGCCAAACACTAACAAGCACTACCACCCGCAAAAGCTGCGTTTGTGGGTGCTTGCGGGAGAACCAATCAAGTTCTAACTAGTTAGATGAGTCAACACATACTGCCATCTCTCTTTTTTTTTTTTTTTTTTTTTTGTTAAAGGCTGCCACATCTCTCTAGTTGGACGTCTTAACGAACACCCTAATGATTTTAGGCTTTTTAGCTTGTCTTGTTCTTCTTTTTTGTGTGTTCAAAAGCTTGTCCTTTTCTATTCGATAATTATATATACCATACGAGACTTTATAGTTTAGACTAAATTTGATCATCAAGACAAAACTATTTATCTAGCTAAATTTAATATTCATCCCAAGAGAACAACAGCAAAATTAGCAATTATTAGCATATTGTCATCATGTAAATTGCAAACTCACTAGTCATTGATGTAAGATCTATTAACAAACTCTATGTTCCTATACTTTTCTATTATTAATCCAACTATTCTTTTATTTATATAGTGGAGAAATTTCCGGAGTGAAATCCATACTTATAATCCAACTATTCTTTACAAATACAGTGTATCGAAGTTAAATTCAGGGTAACATTCGGAATTATGGGTTAAAAGTTTCAAAAACTTTTGACGGTTAGTAACAGCTTATTTTGGTGTTATAATCAAAATTTGCATGAAAAGCTGCTTATGGTGATTAAATTAATTTGCAGTTGGTAATGCAATGACATGCTCTATCCCTTTTTTAAGCTTTTTTAATCGCTATCCAAGGGAGGCATTAAAAAAGATTAATAGAACAAAACACAACTCAATTATTGACAATATTACAGCATCAAGGAACATGTTCGTGACCATGACGCCCGATTTATTAGTTATTATAAATTTTCTTACATTTTGTTTCTTTCCTAATCGCTATAAGTAATTTCCAGAGAACTATTAGAAATTTGTTTCCAATAAACATTTATAGATTACTTTAACAGAAAAAATAACTATAGATTTGATTATTTTTTAAATGACAGTTCGGATAATGTTTAATACATCAAACAGTATTATGAAATGCATACAAATTATTTGAGCTTTGATGTATTCTTAAATCTAATCAAATTTGTAAGTACTATAGGGTACTAATATTAAAAAAAAAATAACATGGATTTCCAGGTTCAACCTCATCATATCAGGTAAGTTTTGCATGCATGAAACCAGAAAATGATGCGAACATTATTGTTGGTGTCATAACCATATTCCAATAGCGGTTGTAGATTTTAGAATAAAACTGGAAATTTCGATCAGAGCTAGTTAAAAAAAAAAAAAAAGAGAGGATTGATTCATCAATAGCTTGAAAAATCAAATGTCAGTCAAAGTTATAGAACTAGTTTGATATATTTTGAAATCTGAAGACTAAACAATGCGTTATAAATATGTTCGAAATATTATCAATATCCTCTTTGTATATGACTTACGGTATTTCCACTAGACTAGCTAATTTTCTAAGCATATTTTATAATATTTCAATAATTTCACAATATGATGAATTAGTTAATTATGAGAAGTCAACTTTCGATCACATTCCATGTTGTAAAATTAAGGTAGATGCATTTAGTAAAATCAAATAAGATTTGAGTTATTCTTCTTGCTCCCTTTTGATCTTGTTTAAGTAGTTGGTGAGAAGTAGTAACATGCTATTGAGTTGTCCAAGATAAGCATGCATGCATTATATATATATATATATATATATATATATACAAATACACTTCATATCGTAGTGTATACATATATATATATAAGGGTTAGCCAGATACACATTTTTTTATGAACGTAACAAATTAATTTCTCGTATTGTTGTTTCTTTTTAATTAATTAATGATTTCTTTTCGACTAAAATCCAGCCTAATTTGTGAGAGTGCTCATATGAATTCTGTAGTGATCAATTTTATACATCTTCAATCACTGTCTCGGTCAATATCGACCAGTAGATTACAGCTAATTTCTTGATTTACTTGATAATCAACAAAAATATAGAAAGAAATATTAAACTACTAACTCGGAGCCTCACCTTAACCTCCTCTCAAATTGTCAATATCTAGATGGAGTGTTACATCCACATTCCTAACAGTTTCTCCTGCTTATTTTAATATATCATTCAACACATCATCTTCAGAATAATCATCACATCATTATTATATTTAATAATTAAAATAGCCCAAATTGTACCATAGCCTTCATCTTAAGTTATTCTTTCTATCTCCTATAAGAAGAGACTCCCTTCAAACACAAAAACCAAAACAATAGTAACTATAATTAGCCATGGAGAAGAAGACTAACCAAACCATCTTCTCCATATTTTCTCTTCTTCTTCTCTTTTCGTCATGTGTCTCTGCTCAGCTCCGGACAGGTTTCTACGGGAACTCATGCCCGAACGTTGAAAACATTGTCCGTAACGCCGTCCGTCTAAAATTCCAGCAGACTTTTGTCACCGCTCCGGCCACTCTCCGCCTCTTCTTCCATGATTGCTTCGTTCGCGTACGTTACAATATTTATAATATCATAGGACCCTTTACATCTATAGGGGTTCAAAATCATAGCAAAATTAAGTTGTGAATGTATAAGAATTGTGATATTTCCTACAATATAAAATTCAGTTTTCTCTGAATTCTGCGCAAAACCTCTAGATTTTTTTATTATAAATAAGTCATTCTTTAAACAAAACATTAATTATCTTTACGTACTTAATTTCTTATTTTATATGAATATCTAGGGATGTGATGCTTCGATATTGATAGCATCTCCTTCGGAGAAAGATCATCCAGATGACATGTCATTGGCCGGAGACGGGTTCGACACGGTGGTTAAGGCGAAGCAAGCCGTTGATAGAGATGCTAACTGCCGCAACAAAGTCTCATGTGCTGACATTTTGGCTCTCGCTACTCGTGAAGTCGTCGTTTTGGTATGAATATAACCTATACTAGTAGATACATATATTTATATTCATCTCTCTTTTTGTTTCCCTTAATACTTAATATCTGATGAGGTATTGAAAATTCGTTTTTTCGGGTGCAAAGCTCCTCATATTATTAAATTTAATTAAAAAGCACGGTTCAAGTTTTAAAAAGATATATATAATGTGACACCTTTTATTGACGGTTTGTAATTATTTTATACGAGTACAAGTAACAACAACAGGTCATATAGTCCGAATAAAAAACGAATGATTGGTATATTAAAAATTATAATCGGTTTTATTAACAATAAACTAAAATTTGCAGACGGGAGGACCGAGCTACCCGGTGGAGCTAGGGAGGAGAGATGGCAAATTATCTACGAAGGCAAGCGTTCAAAACAATCTGCCACAACCCGGTTTTAACCTAAACCAGCTCAATTCCATGTTCAACCGTCACGGTCTCACTCAAACCGACATGATCGCCCTCTCAGGTACGCACCAAACCGAACTAAACCGAATTTCATTTCTCTACTTCAAAACGAATCCTTACGATTTAGAAATAAAATGTATTGTTGTAACTTCAGGTGCGCACACTATCGGATTCGCACATTGTGGGAAATTCTCAAAGCGAATTTACAGTTTTAGCCCTAAAACCCGTATCGACCCGAGTTTAAACAGTGGGTACGCGCTTCAGCTTCGACAGATGTGTCCGATCCGGGTCGACCCAAGGATCGCGATCAACATGGACCCCACCTCGCCACGTACTTTCGACAACGCTTACTTCAAGAATCTCCAGCAAGGGAAGGGTTTATTTACTTCAGATCAAGTCTTGTTCACAGATCAACGGTCTAGATCTACAGTTAACTTGTTTGCAAACAATGAAGGAGCTTTTAGGCAAGCTTTTATCTCGGCGATCACCAAGTTGGGTCGGGTCGGGGTTATGACCGGTAATGCTGGTGAGATCCGAAGGGATTGCTCACGTGTCAATTAGTGTGATTTGAGTTTTTTCTTTTATTCCTTTATATCCCCTTAAGAGGATTGCTTTTTTTCTTTCCCTTAATTAAATTTCGTATTGTTTTTATAATAATGAGTTCAAAATTGTCGGAAATGGAAACTTGAATTAATAAAGATGGATTTATATCGTTTCTCTTCTCCTTTTGTCATTCATATGTTTATTATATTTGATGGTATTATGGTTTTTTAGGAGAAGAAAATAATAGTATTAGGTGTCGAAGCTAGTGAATAATCAGATATTAATTAAATCAGCGTAAAATAGGATGGCTAAAGATCAATGTCGAAAAGTATATAGTTTTTATTTCTGATAAGTTTTTTTTGTGAAGATTTATGGCTTAATTTCTCGAGAACGATCCAATTAACTTGTTTTATTCCATATTACAAGATTTGAAAGATAGGAGTAAATAACTTAGTTATTCTTGATAAAAATTAATCAAAAGTCGTCATCACTATAATCTTTTCCTAGCATCATTGAATGATGCACTATCCTCAATTCTCTTTTTTACATTTCACGTAATTGTTTGTTATGCATCTCAATTACTTTAGTATGTTGCTGTGTTATGCTTATCTTCGGCATATTGGACTGCTTGATAGCGTTTGTAATGGAGAGGCCCATTATCTTGGCCCAATCTAAAAGTACTAATGATGTTTTTGTTTGTTTCTTCTTTTCTTTCCTTACGACCAATGTTTTCAGACCCGAACCGATTCAACTATGTATTCGGATTGGGTAAGTCAATGAACGGAACCCAACGAAAGAGAAACATATTTTTTTCAATTTACGTCTCTTTTTTGACTATTGGACTTGGTTCGAAGTTGATCAATTTTATTTGTTCAATTTCTGTTTTTTATTTGTGTTTTTATATATTTCGAGTTGGTTTGATATGCTGTGGTTACATTCAATTTGTTATGGTTGTTTATTTGACTTTGAATGCTGTTATTTTCTTTTTAAAAGCATATTTCCAAAAGGTTGTTTTTTCTTTTAAAATCTTTTTTTATCGAAAGTAGGTGGAGAAATACAGCATGAAAAATTAACAAAAAAACACAACAGATATAAGGCTAGCGGAAGAACAATAGATAGAAAGGATATCAAAAGGATACACTAACAGCTAGAGAAGCAATACACAAACCCCAAAGAATAATAGCAGACGAGCAAGCTTAGGCACATCCTAACTCGACGACAATAGGAGACACAAGGGAAGAAGCAGACCCAAAAGGTTGTTACACTTTTTAATCCCTTTTTTCGTACACTTTCCAAAAGGTTGTTAGCTATAAAACAGTTATTTCGTTTTTTTCTATATATTAATGTCAATTATGTTTTTTTCTCAATGGTATACTGTACTATAAAATGTTTCAGATTTATATTATGTTTTGACCAAAATACACTTTCATATTTTGCGTAATCATGTTATTTAATCAAATAGTGCGTTGTCATATGATACTATCAAATTGTGTACTATTTCTCTAAAGAAAATAATATATTCTTTAAACTTATTATATAAATAAAATCACAGGTCGTTTGAGCTATATTAACATATGATTTTCTAAAACCTACGAGTGTCATCCAGCTTATTTGTGTGTAGTTTACAAATAAATACAAATCATGGTTATTTACGTAATTTAGTGAAAGTTTATAGTTATTTATATATTTTTGATTTTTTTTCAATCCTGACCGACCAAAGAGAAAATAAAATCTTTTTTTAAAAAAAAATTTCGTACACTTTTGAATTCCTTTTTTGGCAAGATAAAAACAAAATTCCATGTTCCTCTACTAAATGTTAAAAAAAGAGAGATTTAAAACCAAATNACAAAATCTTTTTATTTTATATTTTCGTACACTTTTGAATTCCTTTTTTGGCAAGATAAAAACAAAATTCCATGTTCCTCTACTAAATGTTAAAAAAAGAGAGATTTAAAACCAAATAAAATTAAAAAAGGAGGAAACAAAAAGATGTGAAGGAGGGTGAGACTCGTAGTTGCATATCCTACCAAATACAAGGAAAGTTTTACTGTGTGTTTCCCGGTCATCTTCTTAAATTTTTTTATTGAATTATTTGTACTGCCAAATAGTTTATTAATATATAAAAGCTTCCTGCCAAATAGTCTGACATTATTATATATTTAGGGAGTCCTCCTTTCTTTTTTTTTCGGAACATTATGTCAAATGGCAAAATATTTATATATCCCTTCGTTTCTTGTTTTAGTTGGATAATTTATATTGTGTTATAAATTAATGACTACTGACTAGTTTCAAACACTGAAAACTAGCAAATATAGTAACACTAGATGACTAAAAGTAGCAAGACCATTGAATTATTGATATATACAGACGAAGGTTATTATTTCTGAGTTTTTGATCGCCAAGAAGGAAGGGACATTATACATTTTTGAGATATAAAGACGAAGGTTTTAAATATTTCTCAATAAACGAAGGTTTTGTAAAAAGAAAGTGTCAAAGTGAGTGCACGTGGGGACATTTGTGAAAATAGCTCCAAATTAATAATAAAAACAAAACACTCGAATTCAAACCCACATGAGATATGTCCCTCCCAAATCCCATCCAAGCAATATCTTTTCTCCTCTATCTGGGTCCGCTTTTTATTACGCATATTGCTTGTTTTTTTTTTTTTTTGTTAAAGAAAAAACTTAGATATAAAAGAAAACAAAATCTAAGAGCAGCATAAACAAGTCGTAACATGCCATTTACAATATTCGGTATCAGTCTCTTCAGACTTTGTACAAATTTTTCTGACAGTTATGTACGATTTCTTTGTGGTTAATCCATACAGACAAAATAGTTCTATATTTAAATATTATTGGCGTTGGTTGTATTCACTGTATCTTTCATTTTTTTTTTATATAAGGATGAATAATTACGAATCTGTATTTTCCTAGCTTGATAGTGTGATTGGGAAGAGTTACATTTATTTCTGTCAATTTTTCAACGTGAATTGTTAATATAGTCAAAGGTAGAAAACCATTAATTAAGCAAAATTCCAAGAAATTTTCATGATAATAGTATGCATTATTGCCCAATGTCTACAATAGATATATACACATATATATGACTATTCTTTTATTAAAAAAAAGGTTATTAATCGGAGACTCTAGTTCATTGTAAGTTTTCATTGTCATTCGAGTTTAAAAATGAAGTTAAAAATGAGTGAGTTAGAAAAATAACCGATTCCAAATTTAAAACTCTATTTCTGATTTTAGGAAAGGTAATGTTGATGCAAGTGCATACGAATATTAAACTTCAGTTTAGAATGAAGAAAGTTGTTTTTACAATAATTTTGCATATCAATTTATTCGAAAACAATAATTAAATTAAATGAAATAAACGTTATTATATATTACTAAAAAGTATATGCTAAACTAATATTCATCATGGTTCTCTCAAGTTTTTTAGATTTTTCTTTCACGTTTCTATTTCATTGCTTTTTCCTCTTGATTGATCATTTCTAGTTTTGTTTTAAACTAGAAAATTCTTCAACCTTTGTATAAAATATATATTTGGTATGATTTCGACATAGTTGAGTTTATATCTATTATCTATATACATTTGAATAAAAGCATTAGCTGCATCTAGATGGTTACCATAAGCACATGTGGTGCACGTTTAATCAAAGATTATGGGATTGCATTAAAATAAAAGAGAAAACATCACATTCTTACAAAAATAAGAAATCAGATATATATACAAAAGAGCTAGAAGCAATTTCCTTGCTGCATTAATTAATAATCTACTAACCCTTGACTTTTGTCTGTGGTAGGATGAAGAACACAACGAAACCAATAAGAGATCATTCAGCTTTTGCTGTTAACATCAAAAGCTAGTAATGTGTGTAATGCATGTTTTAAGCACTATAGATTAAGAGACAATTTGTAATGTCTCATCCGCCCATGTTTAGTAGCTGTAGATATTTTGTTCGGACATTTTTATTCAATATATATTTCGTTAAAAAGAATTGTTCGTATATAATATAGTAAAAAACGGGGGAAAAAAAAACAAATGAATGACTTTCATATCAAATCAGAAGTTACCTTTTTGTCAACATAAACTATATTTCTCAATTAAAATCCTACACGAAAAAATCATATTTAACCGAATAAATGACCATAGTTTTATCGTAACTTATATAGTCAGGAAATTTGTGTCTATTATATTTTAATCTCCATATAATCGCCATAAAATTACAGTGGCAAGTAAAACTCGAATTAGGGATATGTTTTGATGTTTTGCACCTCAAATGACCGATTGAACTACCACTACTGAGTATTGATAATCACATTTATTTTAGTAAGTTACCATGCATATCCAAAGATTGAAACAAAAAAAAGCGGAAGGTGAAACCAAATATACCACACAAAATAGCATCAAAATGGCCAAATGTTATTATGAGGGAGATCTAGATTATGGCCATATAATTGGTAGAAGTTACATATATTGATCAAAATAAGGAAATCCAAGGACACATACACATGCAGATATATATATATATATATATATATA
>JAHZTW010000034.1:1272561-1365450 GCA_020283515.1 Alliaria petiolata | reverse complement strand
TTTTTTTTTTTTTTCCTTTTGGTTGGTTGCTAAAGACAGTGGAAGTTGAACGTACCACGGAAAGGTACATAAAATTAAAAAAAGAATCTGAACTTCTTGTTTACAGTCAGATTTAAAAAAACATAATTATTTTTTAAAAAAATTACCGAATTAAAATTTTATGATTTCACTGTCCTAACAAAGAAAAAAAAAAAGAATAATAGTAATATACTAGTAGAGAGATGGAACAAAAAAATAAAAAGACAAAAACTTTACAAGTAGATTGGGCTTTATTGAGACGTAGGTAGCTCCACCACTAAAAGAAACTCTGTTTCTTATCTTTTTTGTATGCTCATCACATGCGTAGATCTACTTTTTTTTCTTCTTATGAACAAAACTCTATACATGTAAAACGAAATGTTTTTTTTTTTTGTTGGCTTTACAATATAAAAAGGTCTAATTAAGTTTTCCTCAATCCTTCTAATGGTTTCCCAGATTTCAGTTTAAATCGATTAAAGAACAAATCTGGAACAAAATGACTTGGGAAAAAAAAAACAGAGAATGGTGGGAAAATAGTTAAGCAAGGAGCCAAAGAGTCAGAACATCTAATCCAAAATGAGAGTAACGAAACCAAAATCAAACTAAACAACCAAGCAAATCCACCACCCCCCATAGTGTACACAGATCTATTCTCATTGAAGCAAACCATCGAACAATTTGTAAGAATGATAAACAGAGAGAAATGTTTTTTTTTTTACCAGATCAACAGTCTCGTTCTTGATATCCTCGAGACTCGACATCTCTCCCCTCCTTCACTGAAAAACAAAAACCCTCCAACGGCGGCGAAGTAGCAATTAAAAAACGACAGCTATTTGCGCCGTTTCACTCGATCATAAGGTTTCCGGCGAGAGAGAGAGAAGAGAGGAGGAGGAGGAAGGATTAGGTGAAGCCGAGCTTTCTGTTGCAGAGTCGATAGGACTCCTCTTTTTATACCACTAAAAACGACGAATTTCTCCGCCGTTTAAGTCTCCAATTTACACCCCCCCCTTAATTATTTCTTTATTTATTTTGTTGTTTCTTTTGGCTCTTCTTCTTAACCCTTTGACCGTTGATTATTATTGCCTTTTGATATCATTCAAATTCATCATTAGCCCCGAATCAGTGAATTATATCTGCGGGTCCCAATTTCACTAAAATTATGGGAGGAGAAACTTAGTAGTATTAATTTCGGTGATTAGCATGAATAGTTTTCTATTTTTTTGTTAAGCACAAAATAAAAGACATGTGTAAGTTTTTGTTTCGTCTTTCACAATTTTTTGTTTGGTATATTGATGTTTGAAAATCAAACCCAAATGAGGAAGTATCTCAAAAGAGAAGAAAACTATTTTGCAAAAATCTAATTTTCTAAATTAAAAAAAAGATTAAAGAGTTTGGTATTGTATTCCTCCTAATGAATCATTATATATCAGGAAAGAAATATTTGGTGGAGGTGTACACTGCTGCCTGCTGGGATTTCTAAAATTAAATTGACAAAGCAACATACCTCTTGCTGCTGAGCCCTATCCTCTTATTACTTTATTTGTATTTTATTCTTTTCTTTGCCACCTATTTAGGTATTTCTATGGAATATATACATTTCATTCTGAATATTTCAACTATTGTGAGTGTATCTTTTCTAAATAAATAATAAGAGAAATCATTCTTTTAATGGTTTTAGGTCCATATGTCCTAATTTGGTTTTCTGGTTGCTATACCAAAGAAATCACTGACTAACTTCGTTTTTTTTTCCTTTTTTGCTTTCTCAACAATACGAAGACTAGACATTTCTTATTGGAATTCTCCAAACCAGGCACGTTAAATCTTGAAATTTTGACAAAAATACTTCCAAACAAAACTATTCTCCTTGATGAAGCAGGTGATCTGATTAGCTTAACTTGTAACAAACTGGATACTAGTATCTTACATTTATGATTTATCAACATTTTATTTATTTTTGATAAAAACCTTTAATTTACCAACTGTGTTGTGTGATGGTGGTAATCAGCGCATAAATACAATAGAACATGCTACTCGATATGTCGGATTCTGATTTATGATTTATCAAATTTTTATTTATTTTAGCTTAATTTGTAACAAACTGGATAGTATCTTACATTTATGATTTATCAAATTTTTATTTATTCTTGATCAAAACCTTTACCAACTGTTGCGGATGGTAATCAGCGCGTAAATACAATAGAAGTCAATGCTACTCGATATGTCGGATTCTGCATTGACTTGGAATCAACTTGGATGGGTGTTACAAATTAAACTATTGAAATTTGCGGAATAATTTAATTTTGTAAGAATATCTGTGTATTTATTGTTTTTGTGGCCCTAACGGGCGGTAATGAAAAAAAAATGGCTCTTCCAGGGTGCCTCATGGCAAGGTCAGCAATGGGAACGATGTCACATGTTGTGTGGATAGTATTTTATTTATAATTTCGAAAATAATTGAATAAAATACTTATAGTGTTAATTAAATTTGTTCCCTGTGAAGATAAACTGAGAAATTGACTTTTGATTGTGATGGGTCCCCCAATAATAGAAGTTCGTCATTTCAATTCCAAACTCCTTTACGTTTCAACTTCCCCTTTTTTTCGTCAAAGGAATTATGAAAAAAATCAGTTGTTTTTACTTGGAAATACATTACAAATGTGTATTGTTTGCCTCCTTAAAGAAAATAGTTTTATAATATTTTCATAAAAATGTATATATCAATATATATAAATATATTCTGTTTTGCTGTCAAAAAAAAAAAAATTCAGTTACGAAATAATATGAAATCATAATCAATTTAAAAAGATCAGGAACAATATTAGGGGCAGTGGTGCGTTTTTCTAACAGATACGTATATATTTTTTCTTAAGAAAATTTTGAATAGCCAGATATAATCACTAGGCTAATCCTAAATACTCACGGAGTTTACAGTCGTACATGAATACATGATTGAAAACTCAAATTGTTGACCTCTTTAAAACAAATTTTGCAACCATTCATTTCTTCTTCTTCTTTTTTTCTTTCAAAAATTGCCCTTTCATTTGAGTTAAAGTCTTCATTTTGACTTGGTATATTCTCCCCTCCCATTTGTCTTCGACTATTTACAACCTGCACTGGAAAACAAAATACTACAATTTAATTTTTGTATTTGCTAGAGATTGACTTCATCATATTTTAGATGTATCTATAAATGTATACAATATTATTAAATTTAGATCTCTATTATATGTAACAACGTGTCTAGCCGATTATTTGTCTAACTCCAGTACGATTAATGAAGGTGATGTTATAACTGTCTTATACTAGTATTATATATGTATATGCGTCACGGTTCATAATATTAATCTTCTATAAAATGGAAAAATATAGCACGCAATTTTTGACGTTTTTATTTGAGGAGTAATGATCTAATTAGTACGTACGGTCATAAAGAAGAAGATATATATCGGTTTCATCATTGACTTGCCATATTGTAATTTTTTTTTTTTATCTTTATTCTTTTAAATGATAGTTTTATAAAAGATGTATATTTAGTAAATTTATAAACGGACGATGATCCAATTAGTAGGACGCTGAATTTTGGCAGAAAGTAGTATTAAATAATGTAGTCTGAAACTTGAATTTAATCTACTAAAACATTAGCAGGTATTTAAGTTTTTTTTTTTTTGGTTTTAGTATTTAAGTTATTAATGTCCACGAAAAAAAAATTATTAATAGTCAGTCACGAGACAAAAAATGAGTCGAATATCTGTACTTGAACGTTTGTAATGACAATGATGCTTTTAGTTGTTTATAGCAAGTTTTCAAAAGATAATTTTCAAATATCTTTAAACAGCAATGTTCAGAAAAAAGAAAAAAAAAAAAATCTTTAAACAGCTTTATAAAATAAAACTTAAAAACAGTCCAATAAAGTCAGATGTATTAGTTTTTCTAAAAGACTTTTTTTTTTTTTGAACCAACTCTAAAAGACTAAAAAGTATTAAGACGTACCCAGCAAATCCTGCACCATGTACGGCCTCACATGCCGTCCTGCGACTCGAGATAGACAAAAGGTTAGTTACTTGTTCCCTTCTTATTTCCTTTTTTTTTGTCTAATATATCTGCTCAGGAAAAAATAACGTTAAAATTTTCAATAAAGCCAATCTCTTGGATCAAGAAATTCCAAAACAGTTTTAATTATTTATTTAGATTTTACATTTATTTTTCTGAAACCGCATTGGTCAAGTGGCATGAACATTTACTCGTAAAGACATTCCTTATATTCAAAGTCATTGAATTAAAAATACATTTTCCTTCGCACTTAATGTTTCTATAGTTTTTTTTAAACAATAATCTATAGTTCACTACTTTTCTCTATTAAAAAAATAAAATGTAAAACAATGTTCATATCGAATAAAATAACAAACTAGTATAGCTTTTTTGGATTAAACTTATGGCCAAAAAAAAACGTATGACATGTTTTTTTATTTAACGTATGAAATGTTGAACTTGAACGCAACATTTTTAGCCGTTACATGCAACACAGTAAACATTTAATATATATGTTTGGGATCAGTGGAAACAACAACTTGCTATGAAAATTTGTCGAGTGGAATAGAGATTTATTTTGATATTAAAAACAACTCTACTTGCCTGCAAATATAAAGTATATATGAATACAACAATCTTCATTGTATATTTGAGTTTTAGCCAAAAGAAAAGTAGAGTTATATTTTAATAATGCAAAATTCACAATTAACAACAATGCCACAATTGGAGATTATAATCGTATACTTGAAATATTTCATCTATTTACAACAATTTTTTAATATAGATATATAATACTCCCTCCATTTAAAAACAAAAAATAATTTCTAATTTTTTCACGCATATTAAAAATGTTTAATCATAAATTAATAATTAATTCATAAAAACGTACTTATTTGACTAGGGAGTTCCGTAAACTTTTATGGGAATGTCAAAATTAGCAGACGATTGTTTCCATTTCCGATTACGGAGTAAACTTTAACCAATTGGTACCTAAAGGTGACAACTCTTTTCAAGGGTCCTCTCAGTAAAGAAAAATAGGCCTTCTGAATTTTTGTAGTTAGTGTTTTCATTAGTTGTTGTCTTTTTTCTGATCCGTAATTTTGATCTGCTATTTATTATTTTATTCGTTTATACTAGTTATGTCTACCAAGAAACGTAACATATGTTGCCATTCAAATCCTTGTTTTGTAACAAAAAAAAAAAAATCCGAACATGAGACTCATGTATACTTTCGGGACAAGGACCAAAACATGTAGAATTGTTCTCCCAAACACCTGACTAAACACATCTAAGTATTTATGTTACACTTTCGCAAGTTTTATAGTATATGATAATATATCTCACTAAATACGGTTTGTGAGGTTTTTCCAAAAAACTAAAACTTTCTTATTCTAATTTTGTTTTTAGTAACTTATTATTTTAGTCAGTTTATTTTTGTTTTGTTTTTTTATCCATAATTACTAATTTACTTGACTGAGAAAAAAAATAAACAAGAGGGGCAGAAATTGACTCCATGTTGTATATTCCATTGAAGATTCTAACGCCGTTAGTGTTTATTTTAATAACCGGCGTGAATTTTCATTGGATGCCGAGCTTGGTTTAAATGAGAGGCGAAGAGAAAGAGCAGCAAGTGGTGGTGATGGTGGTGGGACTTGGGGGATTTCACCTAATCTAACGGCACCGTTACCTGTCACGAAGAAGAAGAATCTAATGGCTTTAAGGATCTGTCGTTTTACGTATATGACAGACATTAACTTCCAATAATTTCTAGCCACGTGTACTGTCTACTTACAAAATAATTGCTACTGCTACTACTTTCTCTGTTTCGGATAAAATGTAAATCCACTGAATCTTGTGATGTGTGAACCACTTGAACCAATTTTTTTTTTAAAAAATCCTTAAAACTGATATATTTTCGCTGCAATAAAAAAAGAACATTAAGCTTTTTTTTCATCAGCAGGCAAATCATTTTTTTTCTCCCTAGTAATGGTTTTTTTTTTTTAATAAAAAGGGCTTAGTAATGTTATCTAAAATCTTTATTTTGTTTAACCAACTAGCAGTCTAGCATCGAGTCACCGACCATGTTCTGAAACTATGAAAAAACTTCACTCCAATAATGAGGTTTTGTTTTCCACGACAACGAGGTTAAATACTCACAATGGTTTGACCACAAAAAATTACTCCCTCCCTTTTAAGATTTTATTTTTGTTTTATAAAAAGTGTCGTTTTACATTTTCAATGCAAAATTTTAAATAAAAATTCAGTTTTAACCCTACTAATTTAATGTAGTAATTAGAGAGATGATTTTATTTAATGTGTGAACAAATCGTAAAACAGAACTTTTAATAGTTTTCTTAATTTGTGTGAAATATGTCAAAGTGACACTTTTTTTTAAACAGAGGGAGTATTTTTTTGACTTTTTTGAATAGTATAGATTATAAATAAATGTATGTCGAGTTGACTTTATGCTATTTAATGGATTTCGATGGTTTGTTTGCTAACGGTAAAATGCAAAAAATCGAATGGTAACAAGGTAAAATACTAGTAAAATGAAAGACTCACGAACCGAATGTCATTCCATAAAACTCTTTTTAAAATTATCAAAACCATTAAATAAACAAATATTTTAGTTTAGCATAACTTTTTCGGGACTATAAATTTTTTGAGGCAATTATACAACAAATAGTTATTATGATAATAATTTTATGATTTTTCACAAAACTGTTGTGTTACATTCATCATACCTCAAAGTATATTTTTTTTGTTATAGATATATGTTGGACTGTTGTGATATCTGAGCTAATAAATGTATTGGTATATTCGAGGAGATACACAATATATATACCATCTTTATTTTTTTTAACATACAACAGTGTCCAAAACCTACATTATCAAATGAAACAACCACTTTTGTAATCATGTTGTAAATCGCATAGAGGTCGTCTGCCAACTGAAATAGAAGTGAAATTGGTTAACATTATAATTAACAAAGAAATAAATAGAAGTAAATGAGTGGATTAATTATGTCTTACCCCATATATGATCATGTCATCAATCATACAATTCAACCCCGATCGTATAATTAGACTTTTTGACATCAATAATACATCATGTGCTCACTGGAAAAAGAGGACAATAATGGTAGATAAAAAGTTTTATAGTTATTGGTTAATAAGTTGTTATGACTATGTTTTTATTTCAGGTTGTATTAGAATTCTTACAAAGATTTGGTTGGAGAGATATGATGGGTCAAGTAAGAGACAAATGACCTCCCAATAAGACCGCTTTATCATACACAGCTACATGTACAAATTTTGAATAATGTAATTTTGCTATAACCTCTTTATGTTTTTTTTGTTTGTTATAGTTACATGTTGGTTTGTTGTGATATCTGAGCTAATAAGCGCATTGAGGTATATTCGAAGAGATGACACAATATATACTAAGTATTCTTCTCAGTTTATAGTGGATTATGCTCGCCCGGAGAAGGCGAATCAAGAGCATGAAACAAAAGGTTATTATTGCTACATGCATAATTTGATAAAGGGTATGAAGTTTGTTCAAGAGGATTACTGCTAGAACGACATTGGCCATACCAAAGTTGTATACTAGCGCCTCCACCAGGTTATACACCACCACCATCAGAAGATTTTCATTGCTTCAGAAAAAGTCTGCGTATCTTAGAGAATGCTTTGGAGAAGTTAGCATTTCATCCTATTGGAGCTGGATTTAATTGCTCTTTTCTCTCCAAATCATGAAACTTTCTAAGGTGTAAGTAATATCTATTAAGTTTTAATATAACTATGAATAATGTTTTTAGTATGTGAGTGAGTGGTTAGTGGTTCAAAAATTGTATAAATAAGTAAAAACAAGTTTAGGAGATAGCACTAACTAAGAGTGCCATTTTTGACATCGCTTTCGATATCATTGTTTATTTTGTTAAATTCAATGTTTTTCATTTCTAAAAGAAACATTCCATGGAAAATTGGTGGAAAATTTCCTATTGATATTCCGTTGAAAAATTTATGTGGGAAACCCGTAGGAAAAGTTTTCCACCGATTTCTTACGGAAATGTTTCTACGGATTTTCGGTAGAAAATTTCCCACCGAATTCGATTTTTAATGAACGATTTCTGATAGAACTATTCGATAAAAAATCGGTAAAAATATAACAATTTCCCACTGAAATAGCCGTGGGGTTAGACCTTCTGCTTGTAGTGTTCGCGTGAAATGGTGTTTTAGGCTTTTATCATTGCGAATATTTCCACTATTTTGCTCGGTGTTAATAATTCACCTTCAAATCGCATTATGAATCAAAACGGTATCGTTCTGCATATAACCTTTTCAAAGCCTATATGGCTATATATGTCGACTTTGATTAGAAAATTGGTAGAATTTTTCTAATCTTGAAAGTATTTTTCCTTCAACATAATTTGAGATAGTGTCACCAAGATTCATAGTCGTAACTCATAATGTTGCATTCAAATTCGAGAATCATGTAACTACACGACTTCGTTTTTGTCTGTTCATCAACAAACTTAACCATGCTTGTAGGTATTCATTTTTACTACTTTTCATCTTACATATGGTAAGCTCCTCATTTTCAAAAATATTCACTACAATTTGGATTCTCTTAGTGTTAGGACAACAAAATATTAAGAGAATTAGAATAACACAAACATATAGAATAACGAAATAACTAAATAACTAAAAAAATATTACCAAAATAAACTAAACTGAATAAAACTTTCATTGAATAGTTATAAAACTCTGAAAAATTAATTTTAATAGATTGATCAAATTTTAAAGTTTCTAATTATATTTTTAATATGTTACTTGTATATAGCATAATCATTTTTTAAAACATAAAAAGAGTAAAAAAGTTACTCCCTCTGTTTACATTTAATTGTCGTTCTGAAAAACGTATCTGCAAAAAACTGGATGCATCTGAATGTGTTTTGAGTTTAATACATCAAGATACATTTTATGCAAATGACAATTAAATGTAAACAGAGGGAGTATATAATCCCCTATATATATTCAATTAGTCTATAGTGCATAAAGGTTGGCAAATTTAGAGACCATGACTCGAGGGCCGTGCCAAGGCTTTAAGACCAGCTCTATCGCTAAGATATCTTAAATTGGGTATCTAAATATATTAATTTAATATTATTTAATATTATCATTAAATTTTAAATATTAAATGATTGGACAAATTAAATGATGACACCTAACAAGTTAAGATAAGAAATGGTTCTGAAAATCCTTAGATAAGAAACCGTTTCTATCACTGTTTCTTTTTTCTATTATTATTTTTCTCTCGCTTTCTTACTTTATTATTATTTTGATTTTTTTAATGATAAAAACCTTTTGTTAAGATCTCTTCCGATGGAGCTGCTCTAAGGGGTTTGAGGCAAAAATAAAAGTAAATGTTTTTATATATTAATAATAATTGTAATCTATTTTTTTTTAAAAAATTGTTAAAATGCATGTCATAACATGGTAAGCACGGCTCTCCATGGCTCATTGAGAGGCAAAAAAAAAGTAGAATGAATAGTTTATGTTTTTGATGATTTTCTCGGATCGTTTGCGGTTTGCCGTGGAACCGAATGACGGAAGCATCAAACATACAGAATGGTGCGAGAAAACCGTATGAAGAGCCGGTTCGATTTTTGGATAGCGATATTTAACTTGGGCCACCATAACATGGTTAGGAAACTTGTCTTTCCGATGGTGCTGCTTTCATTTTTTTTTTTAAAATGTTTTTTTTTTGTTCAACAATTGATTCTATTACTCTTAAACGTGCTTACACATTACAAAGCATTGAATCCAACACAAACATGTTGTTCCCAGCAAAACATAAACCATAATAAAATTAAAGCAACAAAGACATAGCAAAATGATAAAATTGGAAATGCAACTCGGGGTTGAATCTTCCTTTGAGATAGAGAGGGAGGCCGGATTGTAAGATCCCGAAATCATGTTCATGGAACTGAAATACTTGCCCGAAACTGTAGACAAATCGGAGCCAAACACCTTGGTGACAACAAACAATTCCCAATCCACGAGATTTTGAAATGTTGAGATTTGGAGAGAGTTAGACTTGACATAAGTTTTCTTTAAACCCAAGACCATCACATGGTCAGAAAATGCTCGTAAGGCTATAGCCAAAAGAGAGCTTAGCATAACTCGCTCCAAAACGGAGGAGGAGATTCTCGACTTTGCAATCGAGTACATTTCACCTCTCAGCAAGAGGGAAGACGGGAATATAATTCTCTTCCTACTCAAGTAAGATGGTGAAGAAATTCTTTTCCATAGGGTAACCAGAGTTAACACGTATCTGAGCAAATAGGATTCATTTACCTTATGGCCGAAGCTCGATACGGAACAGATCTGGACTGAGCCCAAGAGAGTACAACGCCGGACTAAATTCGGAATGAAGTCATAGACGAAAACAAGATGTCCCGCTGTCCCTGTACCGGCGAGGAGTAGGACACGAGGCTTCGACAGATCGAAGCTTTGAGAGATGGTTGCCGGTGAGGCCAACCACTGAACCACTGAGCCATACTCGAGCATGCTTGATACGAGAAACTGAATGACATAGCTCGAGCCGGCAATTTTGTGGGCGAAGCCCAAATTAATACAACGCCGGATCAATTTACGAATTGAATCACAAACGGGAACAAGAAGTCCCGCTGTCCCTTCTCCGGCGAGGAGTAGGACTTGAAGCTCCGGCAGATCGAAGCTTTGGAAGGTGGTAAGCGTGGGTGATGGATTGAGGAGGAGGGAGCAAGGCAGATCTGGAAGAGAAGAACCGAGAGTGGCAGATGACGAAGGTAGAGGGTGAGAGGAAGATTGAAAGACCGAAGAGAGCAGGAGGAAACCATCCCGTAGATCTGGAGGATCCGGCGGGTCCGGTGGCTCCGGCGGAAGGGATGGGGTAGGCGGCACAAGAACCGGGTTTCTCCGGTGAAGAGAAAGGGTCGTCACTCGCTCAGACAGCTCCGGCGGATTGAAACGGCGGATTAGAAGTTCAGTCCTCACAAACTTCATGGATATCATCGATTCAATTCAAACGCCACAGAGAGAGAGAGAGGGAAATCGAAACAAAAACTCGCCGGAAAAGATGAGATCCCGAGTCAAAGAACACCCGTGGACTTAGAGGAAGTGGTGGGCGGTGGAGATCCGGTGACGGAAATCCATTCTGGTTGGTGGAAGTCTGCAAGCGGCTACCTCGTTATACGTGTCAGAGAGAAAACTTTAGGGCAAACTCAATATCCAGTTCCTAAAAAAATACTTTTTGGTTAATGATCTAAATTGTATAGACTGTGACATATGTTATAGTGATTTGTGTTAATATTGTTAACATATTATTATTTAAATTCAAATCCATATAATTCTATATTATTGACAAAAATATTATAAACTATGAATTTGATTGTTATGTCAAATGAATAGCAAAATAATAGAATAATTGAAAAATAAATTAATGGAATTAATAAGATAGAAAACTTAAAATTGAATAAATTTGAAATGCTAAAAAACTATTATTTATTTGATGAGTAAATTTTTGTTTAAACTAATTATAAATTTGAAACGTTGTAAAATAGTTTGTTAATTTTTAATTTTTATTATTTTCTGTTTATTGTTATGAATAATATACATTCAATAGAATTACGTTTTCAAAACATAAAAATATGAAAAATTACATAGCATACGTAAATTTTAATTAGTAGTACCATTTTAATAAATAAAGAAGGCACGCTAATAATTGATTCCTTTTACAACATATATAGTTGATAAATTAAATTAAACTAGTTGATAAATTAAATCACACATGTAAGAAACAAACTCGTGAGTCGTGAGACTCCAAGTTGCGTTTAACGGCTACAAATATATATTTAGACAGAATTTTATAACACAGTAAATATTGGTTTTCTTTTGTTGGAGTTTACGAAAACTTCAGCATGCTTTTTATAACTTACGACGACTATTCTGATGATTGATAAAGAACTGGAAACTAGTGTGAAAAAATATTAACCGATAAAGTCAGTAAGAAAACCGGTTTAAAAAAAAAAAAAAAAAAAAAAAAGTCAGTAAGAAAATAATTTGGCGAAATAGTAAATATTTTTATCGAACGCTTCATGTAATTCTTGTGAAACACGTGACCTAATTGCTTTCACTTTCTACCACCTTATTTTTCTCGGTCAACCCGGAAGACTTTTTTTTACCATATATTTCTAGTTCTAATAATTCTCAAAATTACAAAGCTGCGTGAAAGTAACCCCCAAAAGTCCAACACCGCAGCGCACATGCTGGTGTGCGGTCAACCAAAGAGACTAGGATGTTGAACTTACAACTAAATGCGACGAAAGTGAAATAAAGTAGGAGTCTTTTAAAAAAAAATATTTAATAGAGACGTAAAATGAATTCACACACATGGATGTTAATTATTTAGACAATCTCCAACCATGGATTGTAAGAGAGGTTCTACAAATATATTAAATAAATAAATAATAATATTATATTATATGAGGTTTTTTAAATCATGAGAGTAGTCTTTTAAACCAGAGATTTTAAAACTTTTCCTTTTTATTTTAAAAAATTCAGAATTGTTTATTAATATTTTTTCTATTAAAATGTTATAGTTTATTATTAGAACTTTGATAGGAACCTCCCATTGAAGATACTCTTATATTTTAAATGAATACACAGAAACGTAAATTTAATTTTTTTAAAAAAAAAAACTTGAATTCTTTTTGTTAAAGGTATTTAATGTGTAAATTGTTACAGAAACCTGAGCTACCAAAGGTCCAAAACCTCTTCATTAAATTATCATAAAATTCATTATTATTGTTATTATTGTTATTATTTTAGCAATTTATCATAATATTAATTAGTTGAGCCGAAATTAACCTTTGTCGTACGAGCCGTACTAAGACTCTTAAGGACAATCGGAATAGTTTAAATCCGTTAATGCTAATAACAATTGGAATTTTAATTTTCAGGAGGGTTGGTGAGTCGGTGACATTGGACCGTTGTGTTGTCTTTTGGTCAGCCAATCCAAACACATAGATTAAATACATGAGGATCCACATATACATATCTATACACATGCATATATCCATGTGCATGTTCATTTAAATTTCTCTCTTGTAGAGAGACGACCAAATTGTGGAAGTAACTTGTGGTGCTGGCTTTTATCACCTGACAATGATTTGTAATAAATATAATCGCCGTAATAATTTTTCTACAACTAAATATCATAGGTTGATCGAATTAATAATAGTAACTACAAAAAAAAATAATGCAATAGTTTTGAAGTTGCATCATCTTGGATCTTTAATAATTCTAATCTAAAATAATAATATACCGTCACAAGGACAAGGATAACGAGTTTCCTCATGCCGTGTCTCACGCAGCAAGTTGCAACTCCTCGTCACACACACATACTAGAACAGTAGCGTTTCAAACTGATTTTAACCAAATTTAGCCAAAAGTAAACCATTGTATAAGTTGATTGGTATCATTAGATAAACCATATATAAACCGAATTTAGTTTAACTGATGGAACCAAAAAACAAATTAACTATAAACGATTTTGTAACGTTATGATTGTCTCAATCTATAGATCCCACATGTTCGCCCACTTTCAGTCCATGGATTACATTTTCGTTTGCTGCTCTTTTCTGAAAAAAAACTTGCATCTTTTCTGATATGTGTTTTGCATTCGTGTACACGTGTAATAAAAGTTACTTCTCTAAAAAAGAAACGTGAAATTTTGAATTTCTTTGATTTTTTTGAATACCGAATTAGAAAGATTTTAGACGATAGTTGAATACTGAAGAGTACCTGTTCCTCAAAGGATTATAGCAACTTCAAAATGCTCTATTCATAATCAATCTTAAAGATCTCTCTTTATAAAGCCTAGAAATAACTATTTATAATGCCTAGAAATAACTATTTATAATGCCAAAAAAACACATGAAGAAACTTTAAAACTAAATAACTAAAACATGAAACCCACTCCAAACCACTTCGGTAAGAAATAATAAGAGAGTATAAGTAAAACTCGACACGGTACACTCTTAAATTCCAATACGCGTGTTCTAAAAAAAAAGCCCAATTAAAAAGATGCACTGCATAGATAACTCTTCCCCAGAGTAACTCTTCTAGAAGAACTATTTAACTTGTACGTCAGTTGCATAGCTGGCTAAACATATATTTTCTAAACTTTCTTTGTATGCATCATCATTTTGCAGAATATATGATACATTATATATGATGTATTTTCTGTTTGTCAACTATATGATGTATTTTTGTGTTAATTAATATGATGGTCCAGCATTTGCTTTGCTAAACCACAAGGTAAAATTTTATGGTTCTAGAAGAAATAAATCGATTTTTAGTCTGAAAATAAGTTATGTTAACGTTAAACCTTATGTTTTAATTTATCTACTACCGATATTATAAATTAATGTTTTTATTTATTTTGTAACTTCCACGCTAATGAATGTAGAGACTGTCGAAGGTTGAAGTCTATTATTATATGCAATTGGACTTAATTAAGACAATACTGGCCTTCAGTGACTCAGTGAGGTCCACCTCGATCTAATTCTACAAGTTAACAGATTACGTCAAATCCAAGAGGAGAGACGAGACGAAGAACGTGACGAAGATCATAAGAAGAGAGAAGAAGACGTTTCTTCAAGATAATAAATCTCTTTTCAGGAGGTTTTAGCTCTCTAGGCTAAATTTAGAAATATTCGCATAGATCATAGTCTCTTGCATTTTACCGAGGTTAGTATATTTGATTATCTTGCCCCCTAATCCAATTTATCGAAAGACTTTTTTTGAGAAAAAAATGCAGTAATGATGATTTTAGAAATGGGAATAATACATAAACAAATACTAATGATTACAATATATTAAAGAGATTTTATGACGGAAAATTTCCCAAAGATCGACATGTGAACATGTGGCATGTACGGATAAAGTAATAAAGATAGTTTGGGCAAAATGAAAAAGAAAAACAGCAAAGGACCAATACATACATATATACCACAAGGGCACTAGACACAAAGGGACAACTCTATTTAGAATACGGTTTGGCACTACCACTTTATTTTAAATTTAAATGTTAGGTTTTAGTTATTTAATTTTTAGTGATAAGTGTGGTATCATGCATGTGTTTTCTTTTTGAATTTATTAGGTGGCCATGCTTGTGCATCTGCTTATCTACACCCCACTTTCTCTATTCACATTTCATCAAATATTAAAACCTTTTTCTATTAACAAAATAAGTTTCCTTTTTGCCTAACATTTTTCCCCATCTCCTTTTTTTTTTTTTAATTTTGCATTAAATTATAATATGATGAGTTGACGATATACTACGATTGATTTTGTCTGCAAAATCTTGATGTATCAAATCATTTTTGTGTTATTCACGTTGATTAGATCGTCTCGTTCGTATCTTTTATAGTTTTATTAGTTATGATCAGGTTAAATGTGCTAACAAAAGCAACGAGTAAAAATGATAACAAATCTTGAGTTATACGTTGCAATACGATAATGCGTCGTAATATGGCTACGATCCAAATTTCTTGTCAAATTGTTACTTTTCTTTAGTTATCAATTATATAATTTTGGATTAACTAAATATTGAAATTTACTTTTAGCAGGAGGATTTACCTTCGTTATATGATATAACTTATATCAATACTATGCGTGCGTGTACACCAAAAATGAAAGAGGACTAATCATCAATCATCAAAAAGTTAAATGCGATGGTGCTTTAAAGTATGTACAAAAAGCTTCATAAAAAGGAAATTGATCGGCGTAGGATATAGGATTAGTTGGAAGAATATAAATAAAGTTTATCTTAGACAAGATAAAATAAAACTTTGTGGAGATACTTTGGAGCATGTATTTTGATATAAAGGAATAAAGCTTAAACCGTACAATCACGGAAATAATAATCAGTGTTTAATTATTATGATTAATGAGATGGATTACACTTCAATTAAGAATAAGCATATCATCTTTTTCACTTTTAATAAAAAAATGTAACAATTAAATATTTCAATATTTGCGTTTGTCTCCGTGAATTTAAAAACATTAAAATCAAATTCTTGTAAAAAGTAAGTAAAACAAAAAAACTCGAAATTCAAACTCGTGTAAGTATGATCTTAACTATCTTGGAATTGTAAGTAGTAATTAGAACTGATTGGC
Organism: Alliaria petiolata; assembly: GCA_020283515.1. Classification (NCBI taxonomy): domain Eukaryota; kingdom Viridiplantae; phylum Streptophyta; class Magnoliopsida; order Brassicales; family Brassicaceae; genus Alliaria; species Alliaria petiolata. Next base: position 1,349,173 of record JAHZTW010000034.1, on the reverse strand, counting down.
CTAGTATATTGATCTTTTCGCTCTCATTGTAGGTTGGGAGCTTCAAAGGAAAAAATTCGAAAATGGTAAAAAAAAAATACCAAAAAATACAAATTTTATTAACAAACTAATTATATAAATGTTCATAAAAATATTTGTAGCCACTAAATTAAGAATACTGGAATATGGAGCATGCTGAGAAAAATGTTTTCAGGCATGGTCATTTTGTGTCCGCTTACTTTTTGATTCTTCAGAAAAAAAGGAAGAAATTATTGGTTAGAGTTTTATTTTCAGTTTTATTTTATTTATTTATCCAATTAAATTTTTCTTTTTGTTCTTGATAAAGATTCCGTGTAATCACAAATACTTTTCAAAGGTTTCTAAGAGAGAAATAAGTCTAACATGCCTTTGTCTATTTTCCCAAACATTCAGTGGACCAGCTATCTTCTCCTCCTCCTTTTCTTTCGCCTTCATGTGCTTTTTCTTTTCTATCCTATAATTTGGTAAACAGAATTATTAATTATAAGTTCTATTCATGGTACAACAAGTTGGAAACGTGTAATCACAATTTCTTCATTTTTTCCTGTTGATCCAATCCAAGTTGGTGTAAACAGAGTAACATCAACAAAAGAAAAGTCAATTTAAAACAAGTGAAAAACAAAAAATGTCGCAGCATGTAAAACGACATAGATTTTAATTATTATTATTTGTTTTAACTGACATCGATTTAGGTGTTTCCCCAAAAAATAATCGATTAGATTATAGCCAACAGATTTTATTGGGCTATAAGGCCCATAGTGGAATCCAAAGAATTCGAGAAGCGCGCTCTTCTACAACCAAACGAGGTTGATTCCTTGGTTCACAAGAAACAAAGGGTAACAAAACAATTGGACGGTGTTTTGATGAAGCTGATACAAAATCTTACGTTTGATAATAATTTAGGCGATTTAGGAAATTATAGTTTCATATCTGTCGTATTTTAATGATGGTTAATTTTTTCTTAAGTTTAAGTCTCCCTAGGACCAGCTTATGTTGGTTGTTTGTCTATGTGATATCTCTCGCGCGCTTATTATTTTCCAGACTATATGGTTCCGTAATCCAAATAAAAACTGTGACTAAAACTGGGCACTTGGGTAAGATTTGGCGTTTAACTTAAGTACGTAGAACATTGGGGGTCTTTTGTGTGACGTGATAGATGAGAGATATATATAGATAATCTTCTTATACATATATATATATATAACTAAGGGAATTGTAGTTAATCTATTATATAAAGACTCAGTTTGCCTCACAAGCTGATGACACATAAGCACTCCCTTGTCTGACACATCAGCATGGAAAAATAAACAAAAAAAAGATTTTGAAATAAAAAAAAATGGACCGTCAAAAAGCTTCAAACTCATCATCTTCCACCTGTGTCCACTTAAAAACAAGAAAAAGTCGTATTTAGTCGTCTTTCTCTCTTCATCGAGCAAAGAAGGTGAAACATCAGAGAGACTTACGAAACCTTTCTGCTTCTTCTGGAATTTCTACTCCCCCTTTTCTCGATTAGGGTTTATTGGCCACCATTGTTACCACTGAAACGATCGATTAGAAGGATGAGGAGATTACCATCGAACAAGGTTGGTGCGAAAGAGAAAGGGGAGCCTTCACTATGGCACGATTGACGAACCTACTCGACTCAGGATGGTAACTTCTAACTATCTACGTTCTTCACGGACTTGGGTTTTCTNCAATTTCCCAACTCCCCAACTCCCAAGAAAAAAAAGACTCTTTTCTTTTATTCTTAGACTGATGAGTCTCCGACTACTTCTATTTCTCTCCACCGCTTCAATAATCGACGTTGTCTGCAACACCATGGAAGACACCAGCAGCAAGATTATAGATACATTGGCTCACGACCCTTCGAAAAATGGGTCAGCGATTTTTATAGCAATCAATGTCGGATCCATAGTCAACCGAGAGTACTGACTGTAATGATCCACGAAGATGTTAGATTCAATAATGACAACGCCGTCAACGAGAAAACCGGAACCAGAATTACTGGTACAAGAATGGAGGAACCAACTCTTCTCACCGGTTCTTCTATTCTTGTAACCAATCATTCCGGTTTTGATTTTGCCTTTGACGCATTCTTATCATATAATCTGACATCTTGGTGGAATATCATTATCGTCGGTAGTCTTGATGAACTATGGATTCGATCATTGGTTGCTATGAAAACCGTTAACCATTTTTCAAAGGGGACGTGAGCCAATGCATCTATAATCTTGCGGTTCGTGTCCTCCACCGTACCAGAGACAGCAACGAATCCTGCAGCGGCAGAGAGAAGTAGAAGTAGCTAGTAAGAGACTATATTTTCCTCTTCTTGCATTGAACAATTAAATATCATTTGACAAATTTTTATTTGCCAAAGGAATTTACTAGTGTAAGTATTATTTTCCTCTTCAATTAATTGTGGTTGCCACTACGTACTGTACTTACTGCATCTGCATCGTGTTTACTCCCACACAAACCATTAAAATGAATAGCCACTAAGCCACACAATTTAAAAGTTTTTGTATCATAAGAAGATATATGTTCATGCGTTTCGTTTGAGTTGACAAGAATTTACGTTATTAATACTCGCTCCATTTTATATTAGTTGTCGTTTAAGGTTTTTTCGAGCGAGTATATGTTCTTATGATACAAAAACTTATATGTTCATGCGTTTCGTTCAAAGAGAGACTCAATGCAGTTTGGAAATTTAAATTTGCGGAGAACAATGGAAAAAAAAATCATGGAGTATTTTAAATTGGACATTTGGGTATGACTTTTAAGTACGTAGACGGTAGAATATTGGGGGTTTTCTGAATGACAGGCATGTGATAGGGGACACTTACACATCTTATTATGCCAACGAGTCGTCTTATTATTGTTATTTCTACTAACAAGCCATGTTCTTTAAAGGTGATTTTGGCTAATCATAAGTAATAACTAATGGGGAAGTGTATAACTATTAAGTTTCTAAGAAAAGTGCATAAAAGATCTGGTGATCTAATCCTAATTCTATGAAAATTGTGTCCACTCCTAATTTCTACACGCTATTCTCATAGTTTAGACAAAGAGTAAAAAAAAGAAGAAAAAAAGACAGTATTATTAGATGCAATTCTTTCTATGAAGGAAGAACTAAATTTAAACCGACTTAAACTAAACCAGTTTAGTAGATTTGCGTCTGAAGTTTTGAAAACAGACTTAAATTTAGTAGATTTGAGTCTGAAGTTTTGAAAACCGACTTAAACTAAACCAATATAGTTCTCAAATTTTTTTTTTTTTTTTTTTTCATTCAAAGATTCTATAACTACTCTTTTTTTAAACTAAAAACAAAAGTGTTGTTGCTCTTGGGTCCGATGGGCTTCGGCCGAGGTTTAAATTGTTGTATTAGACTATTAGTTACAGTACCAAGATAATTAAATATTAAAAACTAATAAAAAAACGGTAAATGATAAATAGTCGTCGAGTCGCTCTCGCTTCCCATAATTCGCTTTACTCTCACGAAACAAAAACAAGAACGACCAAGAACCCGATGATGACTTTCCTAATCTTTCTCTCCGTCGTCGCCATAGTGACCCTGTCTCTTATACACATCTAGATGTGTATAAGAGACAGATGTGGTATCCATTGATTTTGGTCCGCCCATATACTCATAATGTTTTTTAAAATGCAAAAATTGTCATTTCTAAGTGAACTGTATTTAGGCTTTTTTAACAAATGTTACGAATTTTGTTTTTGTTCTGGTAAAATGAAAGTTAGTAAGGTAAACAAACTAATAATGAAAGGCTAAAAAAAACAAATCCCGCAGCGTAGCGCGAGTATTCATCTAGTAGTAGAAAGTAACAAGTAGCTAGTGGGAAAGTGTAAAATTAATCTTCTAAGAAAAGTGCATAAATAATTCTGGTGATTTAATCGTAATTGTGCTATGTGGATGTATATAGTTAATGTATTATTAGCAATTTTGAAAATAATCAACTATATGGAAACTGTGAGGCTCATAGGGCAAACAAAAACAAACAACTTATAGAAGCTTGTTAACTTATTTATAATTGGGATTAGGGTTTTTAACTTTTGGATAAACTCCTTGATTATGTTTGTCTTCGAATTCTCTAATTATCAGAATCATATATTTTTTTTCAAATTTTTTTTTACAATTAGTGAATCTGAATGAGACTACAGGCCTAAATGTCGGAATGGGCCGGTAACCGTAACGTTCCTTCGAAAAATCGATCGCACCAACAATCGTACTCAGTTTTGTTTTTTTTGTTTATGTCAAATATGATATTTGCGAGATTTATCTCTTTCCAACAAATATTAGTAAAATATGAATTTCAAAAGTAAACCCCGGCCTATACAAAAATCAAATTAAAAAACCCTAGACAAAGAAAAAATTGAAAACAAAAACACTTGTGAAACAGAAGAAAAAAAAACTAGGGAATTAAACCATGCCAGCTTCTGCACTAAGGCCATATATAAGATACGTCAAGAGATTTTTACTCTCAGATTGACGACAATAATCTTTCAGCGTTGGCCACAATTCACCATATTCACCATGAATCTTGTTCCGCAAGTCACCGAATGGGTATCCCGTATGATTCTTCCACTCGCCCCAAAGCTCAACATAACCTTGAACTTTGCCTTGTAGGAATAATGATCGATTCATGTAATTGGTAGATGTCCAAAGTGAGTATTTCTCGTCTGCTTCTCGTTGCCATCCTGCAATTATCTCTCTGAAAATCTCGAGATAGTCAATCTCTGATCGATTGTTTTCTTTTTGGTCGGAAAACGGATCATGCATATATTTTGCGGTCGATGATTCAACCAAAAGGAAGAGGAGGAAGAATTTTACTGCCAGAGACATTGTTTAGAGGGATCAATTAGGATTTTTTTTTTTTTTAAGTTTAAGCCTGATGATAGAAGCTTGTGTTTTATATATATAGAAAAGCTCGTCAACTTCTTTTTCAATTAGGATTAGGTTTTTTAACTTTTGGATAATTAAATTCCTGGATTGTGTTTGTCTTATTCTGATTATCTGAGTCATATTTTTTTTTTTATATCGAGGGCTTTTAAAATAAATAATAATTACATGGAAAATACCACCAGATCCCAGATATTTAGGGAACAAGCTATATCGTTTTTTGTTTATTATTATATCCTATTAAAATATTAGTTTAATTGGTTTAATTATAATTTAGAACCCTAATCGCAAGAGAAAAAGGAGTGGAGACAGATTATATATAAGTATAACACAGCATCGATCAGAAATTAGAAGGAATACACAATTAAGAAAGAAAAAAAACTAATCCCTATTATTATTATTTTATTTTGGGGTTATAAGCCCTAGCTACTTGATGTCTCGGCCGATGTCTCTCGCCATAAAACTCTTCATCATGTTCTTGTTGGTTGAATCTTCCATTGCAAAACATACAGCAGATGGAGATGGAGATGTAGGTATGTTAGACATTGACTATTCTAGTTTTTTCAAACAGATGATTGAAGGATGGCAACGTGAAGCAAACGAGAAATACCCTATTTGGCCAAACACCAACAACGAAGATTATGTCGACTTTTCTTCTTTCTGTCAAAGCCGAGCCCAAGCTGATCTCGACAGATCTTTTTTCCTACAAGGCAAAGCTCAAGCTTATGTTCGGCATTGGAACAAGTGGAGGCCATACCGTATTTTGGTTAAAAAGATAGGTGTGTTGTGGCCAAACCAAGTTGACACTGCTACTTGTCCTCAAATTGAAGCTACAAATCTCCTGACCTACCTGATACATAGCCTGAGTAGTCGTCGTCGTCCTTTTATTTAAGTAATTGTTATTTTATTTATTTATATTTATTTAGTTTTTCTAGGGTGTTTGGCTGATTTTTGTCTTAGTTTACTAGTATTAGTTTTTGTTGATCGCCGATTATTATTATTATCTTCTTTTTTTTTGAAGGGTAATAAACATATAAGATTTTAATGAGACGTTAATTATGAATTATGGTGCGCTGGTGATTTCTTTTCTTCCATAGACACTAAATAAAATTTGGTTTTTTTTTGGGAACTAAACTTAAGAAAAAAATTTCAAATTAACAAAGGTCTCTTTGTTAGATTGTATCTTTCCAAAACATGTTTGTATGCAGAACCAATAAGAACAAAACAGATCAACCTCTGTTTTTGCATTAAGAGCAACATAAAACTTATAACCATAGTAATTAAACCTTTCGAGTTAGTAAAATGAATCATTTTAGAAAATGGCTCGGATAACAACAATCCATTCCCATTTTTTTTCTTCTAAAAGTGATGTTTAGTTTAAAATAAAAACCACTCATGTGGAAAAAGATACCACCAGTTTTGTGTTGTTGCTGCTGCTTTGTTGAAAATAGCATGAAGTGGGATGTTAAAAAAACAAAAAACAAAGAAAAAAATATACTTGTAGCTGATACATTTGTTTTTCCGTGCTTTCATGTAAGAAATCATAAATTTTGTGTGCTTTCTCTCTTCACACTTTCACCCACACCTAATTTTTACGCGTTATAATTATTTGGACTTATGAATTATTAACTAGATGCAACTAGTCTAATCGCAATTTCCCAACTCCCCAACTCCCAAGAAAAAAAAGACTCTTTTCTTTTATTCTTAGACTGATGAGTCTCCGACTACTTCTATTTCTCTCCACCGCTTCAATAATCGACGTTGTCTGCAACACCATGGAAGACACCAGCAGCAAGATTATAGATACATTGGCTCACGACCCTTCGAAAAATGGGTCAGCGATTTTTATAGCAATCAATGTCGGATCCATAGTCAACCGAGAGTACTGACTGTAATGATCCACGAAGATGTTAGATTCAATAATGACAACGCCGTCAACGAGAAAACCGGAACCAGAATTACTGGTACAAGAATGGAGGAACCAACTCTTCTCACCGGTTCTTCTATTCTTGTAACCAATCATTCCGGTTTTGATTTTGCCTTTGACGCATTCTTATCATATAATCTGACATCTTGGTGGAATATCATTATCGTCGGTAGTCTTGATGAACTATGGATTCGATCATTGGTTGCTATGAAAACCGTTAACCATTTTTCAAAGGGGACGTGAGCCAATGCATCTATAATCTTGCGGTTCGTGTCCTCCACCGTACCAGAGACAGCAACGAATCCTGCAGCGGCAGAGAGAAGTAGAAGTAGCTAGTAAGAGACTATATTTTCCTCTTCTTGCATTGAACAATTAAATATCATTTGACAAATTTTTATTTGCCAAAGGAATTTACTAGTGTAAGTATTATTTTCCTCTTCAATTAATTGTGGTTGCCACTACGTACTGTACTTACTGCATCTGCATCGTGTTTACTCCCACACAAACCATTAAAATGAATAGCCACTAAGCCACACAATTTAAAAGTTTTTGTATCATAAGAAGATATATGTTCATGCGTTTCGTTTGAGTTGACAAGAATTTACGTTATTAATACTCGCTCCATTTTATATTAGTTGTCGTTTAAGGTTTTTTCGAGCGAGTATATGTTCTTATGATACAAAAACTTATATGTTCATGCGTTTCGTTCAAAGAGAGACTCAATGCAGTTTGGAAATTTAAATTTGCGGAGAACAATGGAAAAAAAAATCATGGAGTATTTTAAATTGGACATTTGGGTATGACTTTTAAGTACGTAGACGGTAGAATATTGGGGGTTTTCTGAATGACAGGCATGTGATAGGGGACACTTACACATCTTATTATGCCAACGAGTCGTCTTATTATTGTTATTTCTACTAACAAGCCATGTTCTTTAAAGGTGATTTTGGCTAATCATAAGTAATAACTAATGGGGAAGTGTATAACTATTAAGTTTCTAAGAAAAGTGCATAAAAGATCTGGTGATCTAATCCTAATTCTATGAAAATTGTGTCCACTCCTAATTTCTACACGCTATTCTCATAGTTTAGACAAAGAGTAAAAAAAAGAAGAAAAAAAGACAGTATTATTAGATGCAATTCTTTCTATGAAGGAAGAACTAAATTTAAACCGACTTAAACTAAACCAGTTTAGTAGATTTGCGTCTGAAGTTTTGAAAACAGACTTAAATTTAGTAGATTTGAGTCTGAAGTTTTGAAAACCGACTTAAACTAAACCAATATAGTTCTCAAATTTTTTTTTTTTTTTTTTTTCATTCAAAGATTCTATAACTACTCTTTTTTTAAACTAAAAACAAAAGTGTTGTTGCTCTTGGGTCCGATGGGCTTCGGCCGAGGTTTAAATTGTTGTATTAGACTATTAGTTACAGTACCAAGATAATTAAATATTAAAAACTAATAAAAAAACGGTAAATGATAAATAGTCGTCGAGTCGCTCTCGCTTCCCATAATTCGCTTTACTCTCACGAAACAAAAACAAGAACGACCAAGAACCCGATGATGACTTTCCTAATCTTTCTCTCCGTCGTCGCCATAGTGACCGCCGTCGTCTCCGGCACGGTTGAGGAGACCGTGGCCGCGATGACAGCCACCTTTAGAAATCCCCGCTTCTGTTCTCCCGCTACGATATCCGAGGAGAAGGTGAAATCGTGGAGGGTTCTTGGGACTGGCTTGGCCCCCACCGTCACCACCGTCTCCTCCGACCTTCCGGCGGAGAATGCCTTCCACGAGTGGCCAGGCGCGTTTATCGGAGCCAGCGGTAACGAGCAGGCGACTCTGTTTCTTCCCTTTTACTACTCATCCTCACCGTCTCCGAAATTCAAAATCGTCGCCGCCTATCACATTGTACCGGAGAAAATCGTCTACTCCGATTTGCTCTCCAAGGTAATGTTCTCCCGTCTCCCAACCCTTGTCCCAGGAACGTCAATCGTCGTCACCAACACTTCATATTCCCGTTTTACCCTCGACGATGTTCTGTTAGTAAAGCCCGATCTGTTCGTATCTTCATCCATCGTCATTCACGGCATTGATTCCCCGTTGGACTTCACCCGTAACGGTGGCTTTGGTGGCGGCGAGACAGATACGTCGTCGTTTCTCGTTATCGCAACAGCAATAGCTATTCGTAGCATAAGATTATTAGAGTTCCCGCATTAATACTTGGTGGTTCATTTTGTGCGGTTAGTTCTCCTAGTTTCTTTGTTTTTGGTTTTCATTTCTTTAGGTTTTCTTTAGGTTTATTGGTGAGTCTCTGGGCTCCGAGTAACCTGAGGCGAAGAAGTTTTTGTAATGAATACAATAATAATAGTTCATATATTGAGTTTTTTTTTTAATAGTTTTTTGTGTTTGAGAAAAAAATGAGAGTGATTTTTTTTCATTTTTTTATATTTTATTTATAGTGTAAAGCCAGAAAATCCAATGTTAAGACTTGCCCTACCAAAAATACAACTCTAAAGAGAATAATGATATGAAAGTTTCATAATGAAACCATAAGGGGAAAAAACAAAAGACCTTTTGAGGTTCTTTCTTTGTCAATGGAAGAGACGAAATGAGTGGAAAATATAACCTGCTGAAATTAATGATGGAGAAGGACCATAGAACATATTATAGTTCCCATAGAATGATAAGCAAGAGCTTTTGAACTTTCACTCTTCTCTGTAGATATCATTTTATTCAAATTCCTTGGATGGAGGAGCACAAGACCTTCAGAACATTGAATAATACTTTGAAAATGTAAAATAGAAACACTTTTCCTCTATCAAAAGCAACTGTTTTGTGCGGGAAAACTCAAGTAACAGTAGGTACAATAATATTCATGTTTTAAAATTCAAATTACAATATATAAAAAAAATAATCGCAATAGAAAAATATTAGGCACCTAAATATTTTAATCAAAATCAAATACTTTTACTTAAATGAGAAACCGTACTTTTTAAATAAAGGTATTTTCTGTAATATTTTAGCTGTAAAATTTACATAAAGCATATTACAATTTACAAATATGCTCCAATTAACAACGGAAAAAGATATCACAAACAGTCTCCATTCATCATTAATAATCCGGTGGCCCCTTTTTGTAAGATTCACGGTTGGTTTGGAAGTGTCCCATCTCAATCTTCACTTTTGGATTTCGATTCTTTATAACCATGTTGATAATTGATACCAAGTCGAAAATGCTAGAATAAGAAACAACTTAGAGGTTGCACCCTTATTTGTGATTGGTTGAGGTCACATGTCAATTTTGGAGCCTATCATTGGCTGTTTATTTCTCCTAATTAGTTTGGCTAATGTGACAGCATGATAAGAGGAATAAACATTCCTTTTAAATAAACGAGATTAAAGTTAGAGGTTGCTCCCTTATTTGTGTGATTCGTTGAAGAAGGTGACATATCCTTTTTCAAGCGTATCATTGGCTGAATATTTCTCTTGATTAGTTTAATTGGCTAATGTGACAGCATGAAAAGAGGCAAAAACATTCCTTTTAAATAAAAGAGATTACGAAAATAGCTTAGAAAAGAGGAAGTTCGTAGCTTTTCGGACTCCTATGCCCGCCCATTCTGGGTTTGATAGATATAATTATTTTATTTTAGTTTTATTTTTTAAAAAGAGGAAATTCGTAAAAAAAAATTTAAAAGTTTATATATTTTTAAAACTACTATATATTTTTTAATGAAATTACAAGAATGCCTGAATTAATTTATCTTATTATTGGATACTATTTTTTAGCAGAAAATAATTTGAAAAAAAATAATTTTAACAGAACCTCCACGGCTCCACCTGTTCCCGAGAGAGTTAGAAAGCGCAAACTATTTGAACCCGTTGATGCTATAGCTCACTGCCACATGCTCGGTACNTTCTTCTTTACGGTGTTTTGTTTATAAAAGCATAATTTTATTTTGTTATTGTTTTACTTTTATTCTGTTAATAAGAAAACCAAAAAATTATTAAATTAAATAAATAATTTATGGTTAATTCGATGTGTGAACCGTAGTGAACCAAAAAGATAACTAAAATAGTTAAATCTAGTTAATTTAATTTTATTTTTTAATCTAAATAATTTTTCAAATAATTTTTTACCGTTTCAAAATACTTTATTAAAAACCTGCATATATGAGGATCCTATTCTAGTTAATTTTATTATTTTTTAATCTAAATCAATAAATTTGATATTTTTATTTTTTTAATTTTAATTTTTTGGTAATTCATTTTTCTTTAAAAATAATATTTTATCAAGATGCACGTCAAAATCTAAATCGATAAACTTGACATGTTTCAAAATCTTATTGATTAACTTGCCACATGTCACGATCATATTAGTAACTAACTTTTACGTTTATTTTTTTATAGTAAAAATAAAATATCTTATTTACTTTTCATTTTTTTTCTTAATTGAAATATGTTTTTTTTTTTATTTTATTTATTTTTCTTTAAAAAATAGTATTATTTTCCTTTTTCTTATAGGATTAGTATACTCTTTATTTCTATTTTATCCGATCACTTAATTTTCTTATTTATCTTTTTTGCTTTTTTTTTAAGTATTAGTAATCGATTATACAATTTCTTTAATTTAAATGAAAAACATAAAAGAAACTTATTTTCCCTTTTTTCTTTTAAAAATAGTATTATTTTCCTTTTTCTTATAGGATTAGTATACTATTTATTTCTGTTTTATCCGATCACTTAATTTTCTTATTTACCTTTTTGCTTTTTTATTTATGTTCCTTTTAGTATTAGTAATCGATTATACAATTTCTCTAATTTAAATAAAAAACATAAAAGAAACTTATTTTTCCTTTTCTTAATTTTCTTATTTACCTTTTTTTAGTATTAGTAATCTTTTAACACGTGTCAAAATCTAACCGATTAACTTGACACGTGTCACGATCATGTTAATTAGCAACTTTGACGCATCTTATAATAAGATAACAATTATGCCATTATGATTAATTTTAAATTAAATTAAGAAAATTTGAATTTTTAATTTTTAAATTAATTTCAATTAAAAATAAACCCATATATTATCTAATCGGGTAAAAAGAAAAAACTCTGGCCACTTATCGGATAAAAACAAAAAAAAAAAAACAATCGCTTTCGTGTCTTCATAATCGATTGTTAGGGCTTTGTTTGAGCTGACTCTCGTGGATCAGAGCGGCAATGAAAGGCACAAGCAATCCATGTTCAAAAAAAAAAAAAAAAAATTAAAGGCACAAACTCCATAGCCATTTCGGTAGAACTCTCAAATACCGAGGAAGTATGTGGTGAGTAAATTCTATCCCTTTCTGGAGAATTTCCGAGTTATGTGTGAATATTTCAAGAAATGCTAGCCTGGTCTCTACGTTGTACCGATGACTTTAGATGGTGACATGTTTCTTTTCCTTGAATGTTAATTAGTTTATTGATATTTGCTTAATTCAGGGGATACAAACGGTTTTCAAGAGGTCTCTTCTGGAGTCATCGGGCTATCTCGAGGACAATTGCCTCTTGGTGCGGTGCTGTGTCAGCGTGGTGAAGTCACGCACAGAGGGTCCAAGGAGTTACAATATCCCGGTGCCGGTTTCTGATTTGAGCCAGTAGTTCGGAAAGTGGGAAAGGAGCTGATGTTACTCTTCCAAGTTGATGGAGAAACATTTTCAGGGCACAGCTTTTGGGCCCGTTGAAAAAAACAAAATACCAAATTCATAAACATAGAAGACATGGAACCCCCACCCCCATTTTCAAGGTCCTCCACTTACCTCTCTTTCTGGTTTAACTCTGTTTCTTCTTGGAATGTTTTAGTAGAATTTGAAAATTGTAGCTTAACAGTTTTAGGCTGTTAGTATCAGTCCGAGGTGTAATAAGGTCCCTTATATATAGGAAGAGACAGCATTCTTGGGTGTGATACAGGATTTTCTAAGTTATTACAGTATAGCAGAGGCAGTTAATCTCAGGGGAAGCAAGAACCCTAAAGAGATGAGTTTTGTGTGTTGGTGTTACGAGAAAGTTTTGTTGACATGATGGTTTTGATGTTGTGGAGAAAGATGAGAGAGGTGAGGTCGAAATTGAAATGTCAGGTGGGTCTTTAGGAGGCAATTATTGTCTCATTTGGGTTTTTGCTATGTTCTGTCCAAATGAGGGGGTTTTGTCTTCGAAAAGCTTTCAGATGTTTTCAAATATTACTCACCCGGGATAAGGTTTAGTCTTTCTGCTTCTCTTCAGGTTGTATGAATGTCTATTTGCTTATTCATTGCTGCAATGTCATCATTTCTCGTATGCAGTAAAAATACATGGAGATTTTCTGTTATATGTTTAAAAAATCTCCCTCTTTAATGCTATGTTTATGCATTTCCCTTGGACATACTTGACTGCAGAACCTTCAAATTCTTTTCGTAGAGTGAAATGTTGCTTCGTTACTTTCTTTTCGTTTTTTTTTTTGCGCTGCGCGGCCCCAAAGATTCTAGACCGAAACCGCTTCTCTCAAGGAAAAGTTTCATGCGACTTAAGTGATGAATATAGGACTTGGGTTGGTTTTAAAATGTTTTATACAAAAAAAAGTCACAAGCTCTCATTTGAAGTCCCAGGCAATAAACCATCATATCAACCTTTTTAATATTTGTTTGTTCACAATTAGGGTGCCTCATGTTTAGTTTGCCGTTGTATATAATGTAGTTCGATAAAAAGTGAAGTGTTCAAATTGTAATATTGTTTAATTTCTAAGGTCAAAGGTTTTTTTTTTTTTTTTTTAAATCCTTAAAAACGAAGAATCTGTATGGATTTCTCTAGTTTCCAAGATAAATCTGCTAGCATTGACATATATAATAAGTTTGTCATACAAAAATAAGCCTGTTATTTAAATCAATCACAAAAAATCAAGTTTGTCAAACTGTTGTTTCATGCGACAGATTTATGGACACAAGTCTGTCATTAATAAAAAATCTGTCAGAAAAAAAAAAATTGATGTTTTATGCTACAGACTTACATGTATGTTATTCTAAATACGTTTGTTGCAGTCAAAATAAATTCGTGAGAAAAATCTGATACTCAAAACAAATTTGTCTGTAAAATTAAGTAACATATTTTCGTGCTCATCAATTGAATAAAACTGTGATCTTGTACGAAATTACTATTCAACAATGCAAACCTTACTTTACAATGCATCAAATATAGCTCTGTTACATACCAATATAAATTTCTTCTAACTAACTCATTTCTTCTATATTTCCTTGCTCTTTAACCATTAAACCAACTTAATTATCCTCTACTTACAATCCATTATTTTTCATCATTCCTTAACCATTTAACCAACTTATTCCCTACTTTCATATAAAATGAAATGATCTTGATGTATTATTGGTGACAAGTGCTTTCTCTTTTTCACTTTTATGTCACTTTCTTCCACTTCACACATCTTTCATTTATCATTAAAATAATACCCCATTCTTGTATAAAAGCGTAGCATTACATGTTCTAAAATCGCATCCTAAATCACTGCATCGATCTTAGTCCAAAATGCAAATCCCAATGAGTTTTCTTATTCTCCTATTTTTCCCCATTTTAATAATGGCTAAACAAATGAAAAACACAATCTATCTTCCTCTTGTGCACGTTAAGAGTGCAAACTATTTTTATAACAAAATTATTTCCCCTCCCCTCTTGTCCCCCCGTGCATACAAAGGGCTAGCATTTATGGCTCAAATTTATTTTGGTTCCCCTTCTGTACTGCAATATCTTCACGTGGACACGGGAAGCAGTTTAACATGGACTCAGTGTTTCCCTTGTTCCCACTGCTTTCCGGACCATATATATCCAAAATATTGGCCAGAAGATTCATCAACATACCGTGAGGCATTTTGTGAAACGACAACAAATGATTCGAATCCAAGGTTTAGCTATTCTTATTCAAGTGGAATATGCTACTACGAACTCGGTTATGAAGATGGAAATCAACTTCGAGGCACACTTTCAGAAGAAATGATTACAATGCAAACGCTTGATGGTGGGTTCAAAACGGTCCACCACGTGTATTTTGGGTGTAACGATCAAGCTGTGGGTGAAGACTATATAGGAACGGGCATATTAGGCCTTGGGTTTGGTAACTACTCCCTCGTAGAGAAACTCGGCTCCAAATTCTCGATTTGCTTCGGTCGGATAAATGAAAGTACATCAAGCCATAATTTAATACTTGGCGATGGTGCAGTATTACAAGGACATCCCACCATACTTGATACCACGAATGGTGATTATATGGTTCAACTGGAGTCCATCCTTGTTGGTGAGAAGAAAACTTTGGACAACCCAATCCAGGTACATCTTGATACAGGCACGTTCATATCTCACTTCTCAGCAGATTTATACAAATTTATCGTGGATATGGTCAAAGAGCTCATAGGAGGAGATAGATTTACATTAGTTCGATATAGCTCATTACTATGCTACATAATGGATGCTCAAGAAATACCAGATGACATTGAGATCAGTTTCGTATTTGAGGGAGGAGCCGAATTGAGCGTGGATGTCCGGAGCTTATTTCTACCAAATGGGTCCCCTGAAACTTTGTGTTTGGGGATCAATAAAAATATTAATGATGCACAACCAATCATCATTGGGGCTGTAGCTATGCAAGGCTATAACTTTGGCTACGATCTAAAAGAAGAAACAGTTTATTTTCGAAAACAAATTTGTAATATGTAGTGGATATATGTTATTATTCTGGTTTTTTTTTTTGTAAATTTGATATAACAAAAGATTGTAATACACGTCTAAGTTTGATCAGTATAAAATATATTTGTTAACATATGCTCAAATGTATTGATAATGATGAAAGGATAAATATTGGATTTTCTGGAACACGTTTAATTAGTGTTTGCTTATTGTTCAAAGTTAGGTTTTGTTTTGTATATATGTATATAAGTTTATAGAAAAAGCTACTTTCATGTAAGGGATATTCATTGATATGATATGTTCATCATCTCTACTCTAGGCGCGTTGATCGGAAACACTCAATTGTTTTTGGCCTTCTAATTTGTTTTTTCTTTTTAATCACTCTTGAAAATTTGTAAGTGTGGACAAGATCTATAAAAATCTTGGTATTCTCTGGATGTTAAAACTAGGGTTAGAATTATACTTGTTGAGGGGGTCAATTTCTTTAAATTATGCACCATATGGCTCACCTTCTTTCTTCTGGACTTAATTAACATTTTGACGTGCGTTTATTTGTTTAGTTCGCCAATGTTGTTGATTAAAATTCATTATGCATGACGAAAATTTTTTAGGGTACTGTTTCGTTAACAGTGAGGTTGCCTTAATTGAGAGAGAAAAAATGAGATCCATAATCATATATATCAAACATGAAGAACAAAAGAAAAATATAAAAGCAGAGAGAAAAAAGAAAAACTAGAGTGGATAAAGAGAGGAGAAGGTGGTGAAAAAAATAGAACTAAGAATGATTTTGGTATCGGATCTTTTTGCACGACTAGAAAACTCTATGTATTATTCTCTGATCAGAACCAATCTCCCATGAAAACTATATGATTTATTTTAATCTTCCAAAATCCAAAATCAAAAGGCAAAAAGAAAATAAAAACCCTAGAAAAAATTAGCCCCAAAACCCTAGACAAATAAAACAATTTTAAGGATATCGTGTGAAGACGTCATATGGACGACTCAGGCCATGTATCATGTAAATCAAGAGATTTGTAGCTTCAAATTCAGGACAAGTATCACCTTGGTGTGGCCACAACACATCTATCTTGTTCCGCAACTCACGGTATGGGTATCCCGAATGACGCTTCCACTTGTTCCATTGCTCAACATAATCTTGAGCTTTGCGTTGTAGAATAAAAGATCTGTCCAAATAACCTTTGTGGTTGGTATTTGTCCAAAATGGATATCTCTCGTTTATTTCACGTATCCATCCTTCAATCATCTGTTTGAAATATTTGCAGTAGTCAATAACATCTGACGTACACACATCTCGATCTTGATTATCTTGTATTCCTTTGGAATCTTGATCTGGGATATGTTTTGCAATAGAAGATCCAATCAAACAGAAGAGGATAAAGAGTTTTGTGGCGAGAGACATTGGCTTAGAAATCAATTAAGTCTTTTTATTTTATTTTATTCTGTTTGTCTTGGAATTTTTATCGTACGTTTTTTTTGGGTTTATATATAATAGAGATTAGAGAACCTTCTCTACTCCTTTTTCTTTTGGGAATTGGGATTAGGGTTTCTATATATATATATATATATATATTCTTTCAATACGAGATAATAGATAATGATAAAGATTAAAAAAGGAATAGTTTTCTTGTTACCGAAAAATCTTGAATTTCTGATATTGTTTCTTTGAGTTATACTTCTTTTGACTTGTAAGTAACCAATATGATGTCGACGAAATCATGAAAAGACAGACAAAAATGAGTTTTGATAACTTTTAACGAATTTTTGATAACTTCAAAGAAAAACAAAAAAGAGTTTTGATAACTTTCAATTTCATTGACTTCAGATGCCACATCATCTTCCATCAACGGAATCAAAACACTGTCATTTGACGGAACTAATTAGGTCGAATTTTAAAAGAACATTTTAAAAAATGTTTGATCTATTTATGCGAAGTATTTTCTGTTTGATCTGTTTTGACCTGTCATATCTTTAATACGTTGAAGAATGGTCCTTTTAAAACGTACGTGATTATTGTTCATTAATACACCATTTGTTCTATCGAATTTTAGGACCTAAACATCGATGGTATTCTTTAAATGTCACTATCTAGAGACTAGAGGTACATCTACTTTTATTTCGAAATATATCGATCTAATTAATCATCATATATAAATCAATTCTCAAAGAGAATTCCCGCTTTTCAAGTTTTTGTATTTAGGCATAATTCTATAGTTTTGTTTATCTAAGCTATAAATGAGTTTTATAAATTCAAGTTCGAAACTGACTCCTCTCTAACTGTGGAGTTAAATTGCCACTGGGCAGTGAAAGCAAAGATTGTTATAATATGAAATAGGTTCATTGGATATGATGACGATGATGATGACGATAATTTATGACGATGATTGATGTCGTATTAGTTTGTTGCATTTGTTATTGCAATTTCCAAATAAAATTATCACTCTTACAATTTTTTTTTTTAAATATGTAAATGATGTTCAAAGACTTCCTCCGATCGTAGCAATTCCTGGAGTATCAAGTATATTTATCTTACCGTAACGACGTTAAAACAAAACCACAAAGTTTAAACATATAATCTGGAAATAACGTAAATCTTCATTTTTTTCCTTTCGTTACCCCACCTTTTTTTTTTTTACTCGTTACCCCCACTTTCTTGACCTTCTTCAATAATGATTAAGCCTAGTACTTGTATTTATAATTGGGATTAAATCCATTAAAATAATAAATCCGACAAAACAAAACAAAAAAAGGAAGAAAAACAAACTACTCAATAGTCAATACCAACAGTATTGTTCTTGCATGGAAATGTTCCAATAATGCGAATTTCCCAATAATGATAAATAAAGTTTTGAAAATGATTTGAATAATAATAAAAAAAAACAGAGAGAAGCTAAAGAACTTTAAATTAAACCGATAAACCCAAATCTCCATCTCCTGCTAATGCCACAACTTCATACAGAATCCGGACTGAACAACCGCAGACGCACCGCCGCCAATCGCAGAACGCTTGATCGAAACGCGGTCGTTGAAAGTATGAATGAGCTGCTCAGCTAATGCCATGGGATCATCGGTAAACGTATCGATGAATATCTTCACAACTCTAATCTCTTGTGGCGTCGCTCTTAAGCTATACCAAGTCAGAAACTTCTGTCTGAAATCCTTATCAATGTGTCCTGAACACTCGAGCTGTCTTATGATCTTCACACAATGCTCTAATCCACTCTCTGTTCCTCCGTTTGCTGAATGATGATCGCCGTTATTACCGTTTTCTTTAACCGATTTCCCGTTTCTAGCCTGACGGTTCTTGGTTTGGTCTGATCTGAAGGGAGTAATTGGCAAACTCGCATCTGAACTGTTTCGATTACTAACAAGATTTGTCGTAGTAACCGGGACTGGAGCTTTCCCGTTCTTAACCGGAACAGCTTCTTCTTCTTCCTCATCCAACAACACAATCTGTTCGATGTTTTTCTCAATCTGTGCAGTCTCTGATTCGGTTGTCCTTTTCGCTCTTTTCGCAGCGTTTTCATCAGCCGAAGGTGAATCCTTTTTGTCGTTCTGCGATAGGTTCTGAGGGACAATGTAACCGTTGTTGGATTCAGCTTCAACGGAAGAAGGATTAGAAGACAATGTGCTGCAATTTGTGAGAGGGCTTTCGCTTCTTTCGACTACCGAAGAGCAATTCGCTCCTTCTTCGGGGCTACGGGTCAGAACATTGATTTCGTCCACGCTCAGCTCTCTGGTTCCGCTAAAGGACACAACTTTGAAGCAATACTCAGAAGCTGGGGCTAATCCAGAGACAACGAATCTTGTGTTTGGAGTAAACAACGTGCAAGTAGATTTCTCCGGGTAATCTTTCTCGGTGACCTTACGATGCCAAATACTGTAATGAACGATGTTTGCAGGTGAGCCGACTTCGTTAGATGCGAGAACCACTGTGAGCGAAGTCGCGTTAACATCCTCTAATCTGATCTTTGTTGATACTGTGGTTGCTGTATCTGCAGATATCTCATTGCTCAATCCATAAGAACAATCTAGCAAACAAAAACAGAGAATCACCGTTATTGATCATTACTTAAAACATTACTCAATAATTGAATCATTTGGGTATTAAAAAGCTGACCGTGCTGCATCTTGGAGCAGCGAGGTGAAGGCAATGCAGCAACTTCAGGAGGTGTAGTTTCTAGAGTTTCAAGAGATTCAAGAGCAGAAGAGCAAAGTTTCTGCACATCGGGTCCCGATTGAAGTCTATTCACAATTCCTCTACCCATTTTCATATGGAGGCCAGTGAGAGGACCCACATCAGCTTCAAGACTCTTCACAGCTTCTTTCACAGCCTCACACAGATTTTGGTATTTAGTCGAGCCCTTTAATAGTTTCTGTACTAAGAAAAGACGGTAACAAAGTACATCTACCCTTCTGGTTTCTTTAGCAATCGTCAACTGCTTCTTCCAACATTCAAGCAAGCTGTTTGGTTTACCGCAAGAGACACAGTAGAAGCAGCATCCCTCACTTTGCTTGTCTTTTGCAAGACCGGATTTTTCACTCTTGAAAGCACATTCAAGATGACACGAGAATCCTCAATATTCACCCTCAAATGGAGGATCTGAGCTACATGTCAACCAAAGACTAGGATCTTTGTTATCATCATACTTGCGACAGATGCAACAAGAACACCTTCTGCAAAACGAGTCTTCCCGTCTCATTATGGCCCGGCAAGCCAAATTTTTGCAGTAGATAGTAGTATTCTCCTCGCCTGACCAATTTCTATTTCCATGTTAGTATGCACCAAAAAGTTGACAACTTTAAAATCGAAAAAAAAGGAAGAAGAAGATTTTTTTACCTTTAGTATTAACCGAGCTGCAGCTCCCAGAGGCATTGTTGCTCGTTGGAATCACATAACGAGTAGGATTATCAACCTTCCTTTGTCTCTTTGTGTTTCTCTGAACAGGCAAACAATCGGAATCTATCTTCTTCCCTTCACACTCTCCGGAGTTTTTCTCCGATACAATTTTCAAAAGCGTCTCGATGATCTTGACTTTGGTCAAGCCAGTATATTTTCGTTCTTTCCCCATTTCTGCGCATAAGATCTGTAGAATCTCTTGGCGGCTCCATGCCTGCAAGACTTCAGAAGCTAGATGCGATTGCTTCGACAGTTCATAAACAAGCTGTCTCTTCTCATCAACACTCATTTCACTGCATTTCGATGAGTCACCTGCAGCTCCTGTATAGAGAGGAAAAGGATGTGAAAATTACAATTTTGGCTCCAAGTGAACGCAGTGAAGAACAATGTCATAGCCACAACACACACAAATTATCCACGAATCTTCCTTAGAAGCTTGTGTCTGAGCTTGTTTTCCCAAATTGAGAAGAATGATTCCAAATTTTAAAGTAAATGCAACTACAAAGCTAATTTGGAATTTTGAAAACTGGCAGATTCATGCATTTAAAACAAAGAAACTTCAACTACCACCACATGATAACAATGTCGAGGTCGGATCAACCAAACCGTGACTCGAGTGACATCAAGGAGATAGAGAGAAACCAAACAACATGCTAAAGCAAATATTATGTTCTTTGGGATGCAGTCGAACGTGGAGCAAGATCTCAAAGCAAGCCATCAAAGAATAAGTCTAGCGTACGAGAATCAAAGCATTATTCTTTTTAGGAATTAGAACCCACATTCATCAATACGTTACAGTAGTGACATCTCGTGGAATCTTATTCCATACAGAACATGAAGTCTTTTGACGAAAGATCAAATCAATTATATTTTTTTTTTTTAAAACAATTTATCAACCAATGATAGTGGTGAAAAACAGAGAATATGGAGCTAGAACCAATCAACCAGAAAAGTGAAGAACCACCATCAGGATCACCAATGAGAATCATTCAAAAAAAAAAAACTTCCAATAGAAACCGAAGAAGAGATAATTTTTGATGAAGAAAATTAAGAACCCAGTGATCTTAGATCAGTAGAGTCATGTTCAAGAGGAAGAGAGGAAAAGTCTCCTACTTTCAATAAATTGAATAAAATAAACGAAAATTTTGAACAATCCAAATCCTGTCTCTTATACACATCTAGATGTGTATAAGAGTACAGTAGTGACATCTCGTGGAATCTTATTCCATACAGAACATGAAGTCTTTTGACGAAAGATCAAATCAATTATATTTTTTTTTTTTAAAACAATTTATCAACCAATGATAGTGGTGAAAAACAGAGAATATGGAGCTAGAACCAATCAACCAGAAAAGTGAAGAACCACCATCAGGATCACCAATGAGAAGCATTCCAAAAAAAAAAAACTTCCAATAGAAACCGAAGAAGAGATAATTTTTGATGAAGAAAATTAAGAACCCAGTGATCTTAGATCAGTAGAGTCATGTTCAAGAGGAAGAGAGGAAAAGTCTCCTACTTTCAATAAATTGAATAAAATAAACGAAAATTTGAACAATCCAAATCAGCATCCAAAGCTTCAACATCAGCTAAAAAAGATAAAAGCTGTCTCTTATACACATCTAGATGTGTATAAGAGATGTTTCTATTATTTTTTAACCTCTTTTGTTCACGTTACTTCTGTGATTTCGTTTTGGGGTAACGTTCTTACTTTTTATTATTTTTTCATTTTTTTTTTTGGTAGTTAGAGTTTTTAAAACTTTTATTTCCTTGTAAATAAAATAACACACAAAACTTTTATTTCGATTGGCAACCCTCGTTATTCTTTTACATGGTATTTGATTAATTAGTAGTATAAAAAAACACTAAACAGTAATTAATTTGTGAAAGAAACAAACCGTTTTGATATATATACTAAACACCAAAATGGCATAATCCTAACACTCAGAAGATAATCACCATGTTGTATTTGGAATCCAACGCATGGACGCCACATACACGACCACTTTAACTAATTTTGAGATTAAAGTGGTGATATGATTGAATGGAAATGTACTAAAAATATACTATGAAAAACTAACTAAGAACTATTTAGGGTTTTATTATATGCATATTTGATATTTGAAACTGTAAAATTTGAATATAAAAAATTGGTTCTAAATATTTGCTTAACTGTATTGATTTTTATAGTTTTAAAATTTTTAAGCAACTTTTTTATTATACAACTTAAAATAATGAAATTTCATAATTGAAATAATAATTGTATTCAACTACTATATTTATAATTTTTCCAAATCTAATCTTTTTTATACCAAAAGTGTAAAATGGAGTAAAAATATGTATATCATTCTTAAACCGATTAATACATCATTTTTTCATTCTGTTATGTACGTCGTAATCAATAAAAGACTTTAAATTTTTAACTGTTTTTCGTAAGATAAATAAATTTGTTTGAAAACAAAAATTATGATTCACTGATTTGTTCGGAACGTGGAACTTATAATTTGTTATAAATGGAATTTGTTCCCAAATAAAAACACCAAACGTTGATCAAAGAAAGAGTATTCTTTCGGTCAATCATAAGAAAATCACACAAATATTTGCCATGGATATTTATCCTTGTATAATTTTTTTTATACTCTTTTTCCTTGTATAATTATGTGACACTTATCTTATCTTAATTTTTATTTTCAGTAATCATTTGGACAACGACACGTGTTATAAATACATTGGCAAGTCGCTTCGATCGTATACGTGTGCGTGTTACGGAAACATTGGCTATCATCACGAACGGGAAGACTTGGTTTTAAAGGCGAGAACGACACAACGGGCAAAAATGGTTAAAATAATAACGAATATATGAAACTTTTTTTTTTTTGTTCAAAGAATATATGAAACTATTAATTGGTATACAAAATTATTTGGATCACAAGTGGTTTAGAGAAGGATAAACAATTTGGATTCTTTTGGGTCTACCGTCTATCATAATTGGCTTTCGTATTATATAAATTTATTATTTACAAGAACGCATCGAACTTATAAGAAACGGCTAACCGTTAACAGGTAATGATATAGTTTTTCATGGAAATTAAGAGATACCCAATATGTTGTTGTTTCTTGGTTTCTTGTCTTGTGTAGGCACACAGACTTCTATTTCTATTTAAATTCAAGAACATGGGATATTTTGCATAACCTATGTTTAATCATTAAGATAAAACAATGTACTTTTCGCTATAATTCTTTGATCCAAATATAAATGCATCTATCATAAAAGTTTGTGCATGTTTTTTTGTCAAACGGATTCGAAGAAAACAATGACGAAATCACTAAACTATATTATTCTGATATGTTTTTGCATGCTATATTGGTCGGACTATATAGTATCTAGCATTAGTGTATAACACATGTATAACACCAAGTTATAAATTTTAGTAATATTTCCATAATCATTTAATACTTTATGTGAAAATGTAGGTTTTTTGTAGCACTAATTGATTATATTTACATTTTGTAAGTTTTAAATGTGCTACTTTCGGCAGTTTTGTATTCTTGTTTCTGTTTATTTTCCAAACAACTGTAACGCGTATTGTTAGCAAAAAAAACATATTGTTATTCTAAATAGTTTCCTTATTAGAGCTAGAAACGCGTAGATTAATTAGTGAAGTGTTTGGTTACTCTTCGTTCGTATCATTTAATTTGTTGTTGTTGCATCTCCACCTAACCTAGCTAGCAAGCATCTATGTGCCATAGTAAAAGCTATTAGTACGGATAACAAACATGTTTTTTATTGAAACTATAGCGGTTTAATTTACCGCCAAATATTATATTTAGAGATTTTTTTTTTTTTGACAACAATATATTTAGAGATTAATTGATTAAATATCTTAAAATTTATGTGAAACTTTAAAGTTACATTAATCATACATATTTGAAATGTTATTTTGTTTTAATGGCATTTATATCATCAACAATAATAGTAAAAATAAAAAAAAATTTGGTTTGAATAATTAATTAGTTTAAAAATAATACACGTTTGAGTTTTTAGATATAACACCTTCCTCGTAATCATTAAACATATTGTTGTAATTTTGACAGAAGTATAATAATTTGAAAATTTTGGTTTTTAAATTAAAAGATAAAAATAAGCCGACTGTGTTAAATAAGCTTTTTGTCTTAATAATTAGAAAACAAAAAGTCTACGGTAAATAAATAAATTGAGTAATTAAAAAAAATAAGTAGATCATAATATATAAGTCTACAATTGATATAAGACTAATGTATTAATAGGTTATCAAACAATATGAGTCTAGTGTTGGTAAACAATTTGACCAAAGTAAAATATAAGTTTTTTTTTTTGCTATGAAGTTATAAGTAAAATATAACTTGACCAACATAAAATAAGTCGAAAGTCTAAATAAATGTACTTTTCTGATAAATCAATGCAAAATAGGATATATTTATTGAAGGTAAATAAGTTGACGAGTATGAATTATAAAATCGACAGCTTAAATAACTCGACTATATTAAGAAATCAAGCATAAAGAGAAATTTTCGGAAGAGAGAAAAGAGTTCGTTTTTGTGAAAAGAGTTCTTTCCTCTGATCATAATTCATAACATAGTCTATATCAAAAAAAAAAAAAATATGACGATGGTTAAGAGAGGAAGATGATGTTCATTGATTGGTAAAATGTAATTGTACACTTTGTATCCATTATATATACAAGTATTAACTTAGCTCGTCTTAACAATAACTAAAGCTAACCAACTAATTATAACATAACAACCTCATTTAGCCAATGACACCTTCTAAAAATCAATTACAATTTTAAAACGGACATATAAGTCAAACAATCGAAGTCCACTGTTCCATGTTCTCCTCCAACGGTTCTCCGCGATCACAAAACAGAGGATCTTCTTCAATTAAGCTTTTCTAATATTGAACTTAAGAAATTATCCGAAGATTTATTTAACTTTTATAATCGTAAATCACGAATTACATTATGAAGAATCAACCTCTGTTTGAATTTGCATATGTTGTATGGATAATGGATATATAATGCCGAGGTCGTGCATGGTGCCATGCTACATTGCTACGATCGAGCTGGATATGACAAAGGATCCAACATATGCAAGAAAATTGTTAGACTTAATGGTGGAAGAGTTAAATACCGTGGATTGGCAAGTGGCAACATACTATAAAAGATAAACGTTAAAATAAAACAATTTTAATGTTATCATCTCAGGTGGTCCCTAAGGGTTTTGTTCAGTTGTGAATCTCTGTGATGGCTTTATCCCAAAAAAAATCATAAATCATTGCATGGGGTAAGTACGAAAAGAGAGAGGAAATATCATTTACATTTCATAATATTTAGCCTTTGAGCAAGCGATAATGTTATTTTATTTCAAAGAATAAAGCATTGAGCGTGAATAGTATTTATTATATTTTTTTTGGACTGGGGATACGACTGGATCAAAAGCCATATGACCTAAAATAAATCTCAAGATCAAATCCGGTTAAAGACTAGAAATTATCAACAACTCTGCCAGATCCTTTTTGGATTCGTCAAACATGTCAATTGTTTTTTTTGGGTATTTGGCGGTTATAGCTGCGGATTGGCCTTCAAAATCTCAAGACAATAATGTACAATAACATTCATACTTGATACCATATATATCTACAATCTTCTCGCAATGTTTCTGGAAAGATAAGGGCAACAAATATCTAATATATGATTTTGAGTAGAATATATCGATGAAACTTATATCGATAAGGGCAACAAAAGGGTAGTGAATACATAATCTAGTGGTTTCGTCATATCAAAGTCGAGAGGTGTGAAATTGTTTCTAGTGTATATGTACATTTGACCTATTATAATTTATATCATAGATGTCACAAGTGGCGTGAGTTTTGGTATAGCACACTAAACAGATTATTTACGTCGGTAGAAACTTAAAAGCGGAAAGTTTGTTTGTTATTTGATAATTGATTGTTTGAAAAATGATTAGAACAAATTCTTCAGCATAATAATTTAAACTTTATCACAAATGGGTGGCTTATACTTATAATTAGGTACATACATGCATGGTCGATCCGATCAACACAATCATGTCCTTTGTAGCACTTTTATGGCAATTTAAAGAAATCGCACCAACCGATACATGTCATACTATTAATAAATATATATAAAAGAAAGTCAGAGTTCTATAGCAAACTGTCGTGAATTCTTACTCATCTTTATCTTATTGCTTTTCGACAACAAATCCACTTACGCTATAACACACACACACACACACACACAAAGTTGCGAAAAAGATGGTGGCAAAGAAGATTATCTGTGGGCAGAAAGAGTCAGATCATTTCTTTCCTAAGATCCATTTTAATTATGAATCGGAAATTAAAGCTTCTTCATGTCTTACCTAATCAAAAGAATGTTTCTAGCTAGCTAGGCAGACGAAGTCATGGGCCTCATGGAACCGAAATAAGGTTTTGGGTAACAAGTTTCCTTGGTTTCAAGGAAACTCTTCATCTAGCCATAATCTACCTTGAAGATCTGATTTGGGTATTCTTAGTTTTTTCGTTTTCTAAATATATGGGGGGCTAGTTTCTATTAGGTTCTGTAACATATATTTTTTCCCGTCCTGTAACATTTTTTTTTAAGCCGTCCAGTTTTGTTACGCACAATGTATCCTTTTTAAATAAATCGAAAACCGTTTACCCAAAAAATGTTGTTGCTATAAAGCATGTTTTTTGTGTGTTTCCGAGATATTTATATACTCCATATTATTGCAGTTTGTTTTACAGAAAGAATACGAGGAATCAACCTGAGGTAGTAGTGAGGTGTAAACTTGACCAAATAAATACAAAATTTGAGACCTTTTTTTTTTTTTGTCAACTACAAAATTTGAGACCTATAAATAAATAAAAAACCATATTTTCAAGGATTCTGTAAGGCCTTGCAAAACATTGAGACCTAGAAAATCTAAGCCTGCTTTATTTGAAAAATAAAGGCCCAATCAGCCCAATGAACTGATCCTATTGCGAGATAAGAAGAAGCAATAATGTGAATTGTGTCAAGAGATTAGAGATGTATAATATAATAACATTATTATTTATTATTTTCGCAAATTTTACTCGAGTATATATATTAAAAATAGACTAGTTAGGGCATGTGTATTGGAGACTTTAAAAGTGAATGTCTAAAAATTATTTTTTTGATTAAATTTAAATAAGTTTAATGTTTTAAGACATTTTAGTTATGGAGAGATGTTTAAAGCCCAAAAAAAATCCTATATTAGATATTTTTTATAAGTTTTGGATCTTTAATCTTAAAATTTATTATTTTAATAATATTATTAAATCTCTTAAAGTCTGCAATGCACATGACCTTATTGACGGTTTGTCTTTTGCTTCCCATCAACACTAGTAGTAGTATCTATGAACATATAACATTACGTATAAAACTCTTGATTTATCTATTATTTTCTTATAGTGTTAGTTTTTATAATAAGTCTATCATAGAAATAGAAGTATAGAACATTTTGTTAGAATTTCTTTTTAAAAAAAAACATTTTGTTAGAAATTTCATTCAGTTAAACCAAATATACTTTTTCTTAAATCAAAAGAAAGTTATTGACGGTTGAGACTATTCCCAATTATTTGCCTCACCTCAGAAGCTCAGACAAAAATGGTAGGCTCACGTTCAACACACAACTCCAAAAATTGTATGAATATAAGTCCATAAAAAAATAACATTTTTCAATAAAGTATAATAAAAACGTGCACTTGTAAATTTGTAATGAGACCAAGAGCGGGTCATTTTCAATCAATGAAAAAGTACAAATTTTTTGTGTTGATATAATTTATTTATTTTTATTTTTTTGCTGATTATGATTTTCTTTCTTGCGCATACAGACTGTATCTCGTCCCAAATACTAATGGATGAATAAAGTGGTTAAGGTTTGTCCACATTGGATTAGGTGTTGGATTCAATGAAAAATTAAAAACCGTATTGCTCATCTATCTTTCACTACGTGGGCTTTTTATTGCCTCTCTCTCTCCTTCGCAATTGGAGCCCAACATAACTCCAACCAAGTCTATTTATAACCACTGTCCTTGTTGTATAAATGTTAGCAAAAAAAGGGTTGTTGATGACAACAAAAGCTGAAAATTATAACAATTGTATTATTTATATTCTGCCATCTATATAATTCACACTTTTGATTTCTTTTGGGAATGTGTTTTCGTAAAGGGAAAATTTGGTTTTAGGCATTTTTAGCATGAGTTTTGGGATGAGACGTTACTACCAAAATGGCAAAATCATATACTGTATTTGATTTGCCCGACCAGACGGTTACAAAAAAACATCTCGTTAAAAAATAAATCTTTCATACATGCTGTTAGTATTTTGGATATATAGAAAATCTAAAGGGATTATTAAGAACATGTGGTATATGATCATTTTGATAGACGTTTTTAATTTTATCCTCACTAATAAAATAAAATAAATTGGTACTGAGTTATTAATTGGAACGGATACCGATCTCTAAATGAGTATGAATCATATTTTAAGCTAAAAAACATATCAATCTATGTCACAACATTTGGTAACAAATTAGTATCATTTTACGATTTTTTTTTGTTAAACATTAGTGTTTAGATTTTGTTTGAAAAATGAAAAGTGTGAAAAGGAAAAAAAAAAGAAAAAAATGTCACGTGTATTGTGGTTCATCTGTCTTGTCTTCTTTCTTCTATGTGGTGCATCTCTTCGGAGATCTAACCAATCATTTTTGGCTTTAATTTAACGATGTTGACATGACGGTCCATCGAGGTGTTCGGAACTAAGCGATGGTAATTTAGTGTTGTTCACATAGCAGCTACAATTTTGGAAAATTAACTTGGATTTTCATCATAGATTCATTCGATTAATAGAATTAGAGAAAACGTCACGAGATTATGCACTAACCTTATAATTTTAATAAACCAATCTTCTAACGGTTTCTAAAATGATATGTTCTAAACTTAATTAATATAGCTGGACCAAAAAATAGTTGGGGCGATCATTGAACAACTTTGACATGCAAGTGGTTGACCATCTTACAACATGTCTGCGCTAGGGACCTTCGTAGTAGAACCTTTAATTAATATTATTGCTTCGTCTTTTTTTGAATTATATATTATTCTTTAGTATCTAGTATTCTAGTGTGGATTATTACATATTTACATAGAACATAAAGTGTTTGCTAACCAAAAATAAAAAAAGAGTCAAAGTTCTGTCATATTTGACCAATCAACCGCTTGACCCGTCTTGGGATTCAATGCGTCCAAAGTCATTGTGGTCGAGATATTTGCTCGATATACTACCACGACGGGCTCGGGCTATGTATATATATATATCCCGCCTGAAAAATTAATTTGTGTTCTCAGTGCAGATGTTAATAAATAACAAAATAATGTAATTGTGCCGTTTCTCACTGATTGTAATATAGAGAATTGATCTTTGATTATCGTCCTCGGGAATTCAAACACTCACATTCACATAAAGAAAATTAGAATTCAGAAACCTAAAATTTATAATTTTATACTTTCCATCTACACTGTTTCATTGTATTAGAAATCTCGAGAGTTAATTTATGTAGGCATGTAGCTAGCTATAGTGCCAACGTGTTCATCTTCTGATGGTCCGAAGTGACCATATGCAAAACATAAAGTAAATACTTATTAATCTGATGATTAAGACAATGGACAGCTTGAGGCTAATTGCATGCCTTTTTTTTTGGGTTGACCTTTAGAATAAATGCATTTAGTTCTCGATTCTAATCTTACTTCGAAAAGATCTTTTATTGTCTTAATATTTTCTAGTTAGCCGACCTTTGATTAGTAACTTTTTGTTCTTCCTAAAAACCACTCGACTAAAAACTTTGGCGATATCAAGTTATCAACATTGGTTGGCTGAGGTTTATCGTGAGTTTTGTAGATTAGGCTCAAACTTCCTAAAAACCACTCGACTAAAAGAACCATGCAACTTATCGGTACACGACAATAGTATATAACTTTTTTTTTATTAGGGTGCTTAATTTTACGCAATCCTTTTCTGTTTCTTTCTTCTTCCCCATTTTGATTTATAAAATATCTCAAAATTATATCTTAGTTTTTAATTATAAGATACTTTATTTGTTTTGCTTTTACAAGAAAGTTGTAGCTACTATATGTGTGTATAATATGTTTTTTAAAAAAATTAAGCCATACATTACTACTATCTATAAAATAATCCAACAGTGTGATTAATTTTTCACAATCCTTTTCTGTTTTTTTTCATTCTTCCCCATTTTAATTTATAAAATGTCTCAAAAATATATCTTAGATTTTTGTTTTGTTATATAATACTCCTTTCGTCTCACAAAGAGTGTCATTTAAGAATTTTTCACACATATTAAAAAATATATTAAAAATTATATTTTACCCCTTATTAATACACCAAATACATATCTCTCTCTAATTAATACATTAAAACTACAGGGTTGAAATATGATTTTTCTTCAAAATTCTGCATTGAAAATATAAAACGACACTTTTTGTAAAACAAGAATTAAACCTCAAAATGACATTTTTTGTGAAACGGAGGGAATATATATCTTAGTTTTTATAAGACAATTTATTTGTTTTGCTCTTACTAGTAGTTTATAACTACTATATGTGTATAATTAAGCCTTTTCTGCATTACTTAAATATTATATTTTTCATGATACAAAACTTTTATATTACAAAGTTAAACCGTATATTACTACTATTTCTAAAATTATTAAAGCGTTATGTGTCTGAAAATCATATAAATTAAGATACTTTAACCATAAATATTAGTTTCACAGGCTCGATGATAACAAAATGTCAAAAAAAAAACCATGGGTAGACAATAAATCGAGGAGATGATATAACGTAATCAACCATCATGGTTAAAATCAAACGCGGTAGGTCGGTTTGACCGGTCTGGTTTGGTGAGCGCTGGTAATAATTTCACCATCCCATCGCACAAAATAAAATAAGCATTCGACCAAAAAAATAAAATAAAATAAAATAAAATAAGCATTTATATATATCTTTCTTCTTCTTCTTCCTCATTTTAATTTCTCTCATAAGAGTCTCTCTCTCACCTACACCACACCTAACCAAACCCTCCGATTTAGAGAGAGAGAGAGAGAGATCTTCTTCTTCTTCGTCCTCCTTCTTCATCTTCTTCGTCTAGGCACACCAATACGCCATGTCCTCCCCCATGAAGGTTTCTCCCTTCGATCTCATGTCAGCCATCATCAAAGGCGAACCCGTGGTTGTTTCCGACCCTGCGAATGCCTCCGCTTACGAGTCGGTCGCCGCCGAATTGAGCTCTATGCTCATCGAGAATCGCCAATTCGCCATGATTGTCACCACTTCCATAGCTGTTCTCATCGGCTGCATCGTTATGCTCGTATGGCGGAGATCCGGCGCCGGGAATTCCAAAAGCGTCGAGCCGCTTAGGCCTTTGGTGATCAAGCCTCGCGAGGATGAGGTTGATGATGGCCGGAAAAAGGTCACCATCTTCTTCGGAACACAGACCGGTACTGCCGAAGGTTTTGCTAAGGTGCGGATTTTCGTCTACTTGTAGTATTTGCTGTGTGATTCAACATTGAATATGATGGAAGTTGCTTGAATCACTTCAATTTCGTTTTTTTTTCCCCGAAATTGCAGGCTCTAGGAGAAGAAGGTAGAGCAAGATACGAGAAGGCCAGATTCAACATCGTTGATTTGGTATATACCATCAACTTTTTTTAAAAAAGCCTGATGCTTTGTTATAAAGTGAAATCTTTTTGGGGAATCTTATTTCGATCTGATTCCGATTTCTTAACAGGACGATTACGCGGCTGATGATGATGAGTACGAGGAGAAACTGAAGAAAGAGGATGTGGCTTTCTTCTTCTTGGCCACGTTAGTTTTAAGCTGATCTTTTCTGGTTTTTTCACTTATATTGAGATTGCGCTTATTCCTGTGGCTGATCTGGTTTTACAATCTGGATGTAGATACGGAGACGGCGAGCCAACAGACAATGCAGCGAGATTCTACAAATGGTTTTCCGAGGTGAGTCTCTTTTTGTTTTGCTTGGCTCAATAAGTTATTGTAACGTGTGTTTCTGTTTTCTTGTTTCTCAAGTTGTAACATGTGTTTACAGGGTAATGACAGAGGAGAATGGCTCAAGAACTTGAAATACGGAGTGTTTGGATTAGGAAACAGACAATATGAGCATTTTAATAAGGTTTTTAAATGGAATCTTTATTCCTTTTTTTTTAATGTTTTTTTCTCCCGTCTTGTTGTTTCACTGTGATTCCGTTTTCCTTCCAATACTTTTGAACCGAGCCTATATTTAAATTGTTTCGTAAATTTGTGTTGCAGATTGCCGTTGTTGTAGATGACATCCTTGTCGAACAAGGTTTGTTTGTTTCTTTATTTCATCATTCGTCTTGGGCATCTGCTCTGGTCTTAATATGTCTGTGCGTGCCTGTATTATTGTTTTCTAACTTGACGAGTGGTTTGTTCAGGTGCGCAGCGTCTTGTTCATGTTGGACTTGGAGATGATGACCAGTGTATTGAAGATGATTTTACCGCATGGTATTCACTTGATCTATACTTTTTTCCTCTCTTCTATCGCCTTCTTCGTATGTACATTTCTGCTTTGGACATCGGTGTTTGTTTTCTGAGCTAAGTTTGCTATATCTTGCAGGCGAGAAGCATTGTGGCCCGAGTTAGATACAATCCTGAGGGAAAAAGGTGATACAGCTGTTACACCATACACTGCAGCTGTGTTAGAATACAGAGTTTCTATTCACAACTCTGAAGATGCGTTGAATGAGAAAAATTTGGCCAACGGGAATGGTCATGTCGTGTTTGATGCTCAACATCCTTACAGGTGTGCAAGCAAGCAAGCAGGCTCTCTCTTATAATATTGACTTCTTAGTTGATCTAATCCGTGCTTTGTTTTGGTACTTGAAAGGGCAAATGTTGCTGTGAGAAGAGAGCTTCATACTCCAGAGTCTGACCGTTCATGCACCCATTTGGAATTTGATATTGCCGGAAGTGGGCTGACGTGAGTTTTTCTGCTATTTAAGAATGTGTACAGACTACAGAGTCAGAGTAAATATTCTTGAAGAATAACATGAATCTATGTTTTATATCTTGTCTGTCAGGTATGAAACTGGAGATCATGTTGGTGTACTTACTGATAATTTAAGTGAAACTGTTGAGGAAGCGCTCAGGTTGCTGGATATATCACCTGATACTTATTTCTCCCTTCACTCTGATAATGAAGACGGCACACCAATCAGTAGCTCGCTTCCTCCTCCATTCCCACCTTGCAACTTGAGAACAGCGCTTACACGATATGCATGTCTACTGAGTTCTCCTAAGAAGGTTGGTTGGATTCGCATCTGATTTATCACCGGACTGGTTATGATCAGTTTCGTTTGTCTACATAGAAATTCGGAACTCAATTGTTTTCATGCTTGTTTTCTTGCAGTCCGCTTTACTTGCTTTGGCTGCTCATGCATCTGATCCAGCTGAAGCAGAGCGATTAAAACACCTCGCATCACCTGCTGGAAAGGTTTGTGCCTGAAATTTTTGTTTGCTTCTGCTCGTTCCATTGTAAAATTTTCTCTTAACAATTATATATTGTGAACCTTTCAACACCAGGATGAATATTCAAAGTGGGTAGTAGAGAGTCAAAGAAGTATTCTCGAGGTGATGGCTGAGTTTCCTTCAGCCAAGCCGCCACTTGGTGTCTTCTTTGCTGCAGTTGCTCCAAGGTTGCAGCCTAGGTTCTATTCGATATCATCATCTCCCAAGTGAGTACTTATCATTGTCTTTGTCTTTTGTCTTCAAGTTGCTAGCTTGAGACGTATCCGGTAATTTTTGTGTGTTGACCATAGTCCTGTTTACTTGCATTAGGATTGCTGAAACTAGAATTCATGTCACATGTGCATTGGTTTATGAGAAGATGCCAACCGGCAGGATTCATAAGGGAGTGTGTTCGACTTGGATGCAGGTATAAAAACCCATATATCTGACAGATTCTTGCAGATATATTGCAATGTAATCTTTTTGCTATTTGTGGCATTTCTTATCAAAACATGTGAACTCTATGATTAAATCTGGGTGCTTTTTTTTTTGCATTGTAATCACAGAGTGCTGTGCCTTATGAGAAGAATGAAAACTGTTGCTCAGCGCCGATATTTGTTAGGCAATCCAACTTCAAGCTTCCTTCTGATTCTAAGGTACCGATCATCATGATCGGTCCAGGGACTGGGTTGGCTCCTTTCAGAGGTTTCCTTCAGGAAAGACACGCGTTGGTCGAATCTGGTGTTGAACTCGGACCATCAGTTTTGTTCTTTGGTTGCAGAAACCGTAGAATGGTAATAAAGCCATTTCTCAAACTCTCAAATCTCTCAATACCAAAGACAGGTTTCTCAAGTATTTTCATATTTGCAGGATTTCATCTACGAGGAAGAGCTCCAGCGGTTTCTTGAGAGCGGTGCACTCTCAGAACTAAGCGTGGCCTTCTCTCGTGAAGGACCCACCAAAGAATATGTACAGCACAAGATGATGGACAAGGTATGTCTAATTCCTCTGCTTAATACAATCAGAACTCAGATCTTCAGATTCAGATTCTTGTGCTGACATTGTTTTGCGAATGCAGGCTTCTGAAATCTGGAACATGATCTCTGAAGGAGCCTATGTATATGTTTGTGGTGACGCCAAAGGCATGGCAAGAGACGTTCACAGATCTCTCCACACAATAGCTCAAGAACAGGTTTGTGTCACACTCAAAACCTGAGAGAGACCAACTATATCTGATTTTAACATCACAAACAGACTCTGATGGGTTTTACTTATAATGTCTTGTCTTGTTTTTCAGGGATCAATGGATTCGACGAAAGCAGAGAGCTTTGTGAAGAATCTGCAAATGAGTGGAAGATATCTGAGAGATGTATGGTAACGAAACTGTTAGAAGCCGCCCCCACACACTCACTGTGTACTTATATATATACGGCACAGAAGTGCCACATGATGAAATGATCATTAAGTTTGTGATCGCAAGGGGAAATGAACCTCTTTTTTTTTCTTTTTCCATTTTTAATTTAGTTTCTATATATCTTTTCACATATTTGACGATTCTATTTTTTCAACTCTTGTTATATATATCCCCCACACAAAAGATAGAAAAAAAATGCATAAGATGTGATGGGGTGTGTTTGTGAAACAATTATGTTATACGAAGTATGTACCGTTGGTATGAATATTTATGTAGAAGCAACATTTTGGGACATAACATCTCTATGTTTTATATATGCCTCCATAGTTATTAAGTTTCACTACTGCAATTTTCTTTCAGATAACTGCTATAGTAGAAGCCAACTAACAATGTATTGAGTTATTTAATTACTACCCCATATAAATTAGCCAATAAGTTGTTTTCTGAACACACAAATCGGGCAACAGTGATGGGGGAAAAAAATGTGATATGTCGCGGTTCTTTGGATGTAAAAGAGTCAAATGATTAATAAAGTGATATTTGGTGAAGAGAGAAAATAAAAGCATTCCTTCTAGCTGGTTCGGAAGTGCTTTTTGGTGGTTGAGAATATTATTTTAATATGTTTTTTTAATTATAATAAAGATGAAAAATAAGAGGAATGGACCGAATGATTGATTGATAGATATGGACCATTATATATGGTGGTGGGTAGGTACAGCATATGGTTTAAGACTTAATAGCACGTGAGTTACATTGATACGTGCGAAATCAAGTTGGTGGAGATCAAACTTTCCAACAATAACAACTACATGTTTCTTTCCTCTTTCAACTACTTTTTTTTTCTTCTTCTGTGTCTCTCTCTCCACCTCGTAAATTAGTCTTATGTATAACTATTTTATAAAAATTAGTATTCGTTAACTAAAGTGAATTAAATAAGGGATTACGATTGCATAAACGAAAATACGCCACGTATTATTGGAATCGATCATATGTGTTATTACTTGACATGGTAGTTAGTACTACCATCTTCTTTGTTAATTAAAAAAAAAAAAATCGGATGTGACTAGAGCCCTAAACTCATTCTTTCATTTAGTATATAGATTCATTAATTTTCCTTTTCTCTTTTCTTAAAAATATTGTCCATAACTTTTAAACTGTAAAGTTATATACTTAACATAGTAGAAGCTTCTGAGAAAATACGAAATAAACTTTTTATTTGTCAAAATATATATTCCTCATGTGAAAATTCTAGGAGTAGTGTATAACTTATTACACGTTGAGAAAAGGATATAAAAAATTGTAGATTTTTTTACTCGATAAAGATGATGTCACATGAATGAAAATCACAAGTGGACATGGTAGGTGATGCATGTGTAAACGATGGCACATGATTTTATAATTGATTTCACTATTTCCCATTTTTGTCAACGTAACGCGTAACAAAATAAATTAAGGGATGTTGACTTGGAAAATAATAAAATTAAGTGTGAACTGTACTTGTTCAACGAAACGTAATTTATCTTCGTCTAGTGAAAAATAATCCAAAACTGAATTCAAACTGTTTATTTTTTTTGTTTCTTTGCTTTTTAAATAAATCAGTAGACTGGAAAAAAAATTGAATTTTACTGTAGAACTATTTTACAAAGTAGTACTCCAAATGTACCTCAGAATGTTGTGGCCAATGGATTTTTGATTACTGGACATATATAACGGCATATTTTGGGCCGTAGAGGCCTGATAAAGATTGTTAAAAACGACAAGCATTCCATCCCAATGACACAAAACCGGCAAGAAGTTTCGGTTTCCCATAAAGCTAAACGGCTTAGGACTTTGAAGTTATAATAAGGTAATCAACATCTCAAAAGATTCAAGAACAGCATACTGAGATCTCACAGATTGGGGTTAAAAATGCTCATAGAATACAATAAAGATCCAAACAGACAGACTGGCGATTTCCAAGTCCTCGGGACAGGCTAGTCTTGATCAGCGTCTTCGAGTTCTTCATCTTCTGGCACACCACGGACGTACAAAACGTTGTTGCATCTGTGTGCACCAAGTCAGTCAGTAATTTAAACCGAGAGATCCAAAAAGTTTCAGACCAATTACAAGCGTGATTGTGTCAGTTACTTAATCCAGAACTAGCAGAGGTAATGAACATCAATAAACTAAGTTTTACCAACTAAGTTTCATACCAATAATTACAAGCGTGAATGTTGGAAACATAAACTGGATTTTAAGAAAGAAAGAAAGGGATATAGAATGGGATTAGAGTCTACCTTATCAAGATCTCACCAAGGTTCCCTGTCATTTGCCCATCGATGTATTCCTCGGTGTTTCCCAGCTGCAAAAACAGTATGGAAAATCTCAATGGTTACGACGAAAAATGATCCAAGTATATGTACACACGCACGTCGATTTTTAACACCTATAGGTTTCAGCATTCAAGCAGAAGGAACATTCAGCAGGTGGTTTTATCAAAATACAACATCAATATTTGCTTAAAAGACCGTACCTGCAAGTTCATGTAGGAGTCGACAGAGGCAAGGAAACCTGCGAAATAGACGGACAGATTCAGGGAAGACTACAAGACAGAAGCTCTGGTTATAAAGCTGTACAATTTCACCAAATCATAAGAAAATAGACAATACCTTTGTACTCCATTCCCCATTTAAGCTTGACGATAACCGTCTTGCCGGTCAAATTGTTCAAGAATGGTTTTGGGTTAACTGGTATGGTCTGCAAAATTTCATCAAATACAAAGACGTATCATCAAATACTACTCCAAGGTTTTGGGTTATCAGATGAAGAAGAAATTATGAAGATAACGCACTTTCTTCTCATCCCACCCTCAACAGGAATGCAAAATAAACGAATGAAATTCTATAGTAATAATGTATACTGTATAGTCTTGGATCAATTACAAACCAGGCTTCACAGAAATCATGATAAACGCTAAATATTTCGAAATCGTATCCGCTAAATCATCACCTCAACAATCCTGATTCGCAGATACTCCATTACTTTACTTTCTAATTAGATAAATCGACAAGAACAGTGAGAGAAATCGAGAAAGTGTCGCCGGAACAGCTCAGAAAACCAAATTTCGCAGCTTTTGCAAGCCCTAATACTACTTGACAAGTACAATTCTAACCTTACGCCTCACGGAGAAAGAAAAAAAGGAATCGAAGCTCAGATCAGCGAACAGTCTACGGAAGATTAAAGAGGATCGAAACTTACAGCCATGGGTTAGGGAACGAAGAGATAACTCGAAGATTGGGAGAAAACAAATCGCTTCTTTTCTGCTTTCTGCTTCGTAGCTTCGATCTCGCTTAGGGTTTTTCACTAAGGTTTCCAGATTCGTTGCTATCACGCGGACTCCAACAAAATTGTGCGCCTCGTAATATTTCTCAAAAGGCTCATTATTAGACAGCTACGGCCCATTAATAACCTAACATCTAAATTATAGAGACCTGATATATTTATGTCTCCAGCCCAAACAAACTCGGATTTAGTTTGGGTTTTCGTCCCGAAAAATGTATCCAAATTGGGGCTGGGAAAGTAATTAGTATTTGCATTAAAAAAAAAGTTGTTCTGTTACTTCAGGGATATTTCCAATAAATCAACAATTATCTGAAAGTATTCGGAGGCTTGAAGCATATAATTGCACGAAAGTTGGGATGTTCCAAATTTTGATCATATAACTTCTCAGTCGCTAATTTGGAATTGCCAATAATGTTGTTAAACTTTATTTTTGAAATTAATTTAATCCTTCGTGTATTGGGGATTAGACTTGTTGTTTCATTTTATTTGAATATGAATAGAATAAACAGTCCATTACTTGCATTGACTTTGAATTTTACACTTATGAAATTTTGTCGGCTTGCCCCAAAAAAAACAATTAGCCGGCTTTCTCTTTGACCATCCAATTAATAGTTTAAATTATTTATATTCCATTAGAATTCTATAATAGTTATTAATCCAAATCAAAATGACTAACACGAGTTATTCACGTATATGACAAAACAATTGGGTGAACCACCCATCAAATTTCTTTTTATTGATATGGATCCGTCTAGGTCTAGTGCAAAGTATTTGTTCTTTTTGAGGTCATTTCCTTCCTTTCATAAATAAATAATAATTCTCTTTTACTATAGGATAAAGAAAAACGTTTATAAATTCAGCATGCCAATAAAAAAAGTTATCCACATCATGATTTTTGTTTGTTTGAACAAAAAACTTTTAAGTGAACTCCTCTGTGAATCATTATACTTTTTGCGTTTAAAGATAATAGTAACATCGCACCATATGAAAATGTTATGAAAAAGGAAAACAAATCAAACTTTGTGGTCAAGCAATGTGGATATGAGTAACCTAATTATGACTTGTGCCTTGCAGCGTAAGTTGATGTAGTAAGTTGAAAACGAAAGAAAAAAGTGGAGTTTGTGGCTCTAATTGCTTTCCTTTAGTTGTGTTCTTTAACAATTGATTTCCTTTCATTACTCTTCCACTTCTTCGATTCTGTGTACTCTTTCTTTCTTCTTTTTAAAATCAAGCTAGATTTGGAAATTGAAAAATATCAGGATAGCTTTTTCATCAATGGGTTATTTTGGTAGTTTGCATTTTTATGAGGTATTATCTATAATAAGTAATAACTAACAAAACATATATATTGTTAGCCGAAGAAAGTTTGCCATTACTCGCACCGATTACTCGGCACTTGTGTTTTATGTTATTTTGTCACCATGTCTTAGTCTTTCTCTTATTTTCACAAACAATTATGCGAGATTTAGAAATTTGACAAAAGTCGCAAGCTACCGAAACAAAAATGGGCTGTTTTGTAAAAAAAAAAAAAATCAAAATAAGCTGTTTTACTTTACAAATATTCTATGTAAAAATAGGATCGCAAGCTAATGCTTAGTATGTTTGGGTTCAGGGCCGACACTGAATATGTTATTACAGTTTCTTGTATAGACTTTCTTCCTTCTTCTTTTTAAATATATAATTTACATTCCTATTTAAAATTTATATTTGGTGAGAATTGATCATTATTTTTATTTTGTGTTTCGTTAGTTATATTATATAACTGCTGACATGAAGATATACGTATTGATCATATTGTTCTAGTACATGAATAACACATGCGTTTCTTATAAATTAAAGGAAGGATATGTTATATTCTAAAAAGACGAACATTCGAATTTGTGTATATCAACCTATATGTAAAGATAAGTTTGATGCTATATAAGAGTATATGCTACATAATATTTATCCAGAACTTGCAACAAAAGTGATTGTCAAATATTATCAGGTAGTTTTTGCTTGAGTTTCTTATTTAATTGGTCGGGTGTACATACGCTATTAGTTCGCGGATGAACTTTAGATAAACTCTTAAGACGTAGAAGTAGAGAGAAAAATAAAACGATGGATGCGAATATTATTATATAAAAACCTCAAAATCCGATATAACTAAAAATAGCAATATATATGCTGTTTTGTAACAACATTTTAAGTCACCTTGAAGAACAACATATGTGTAAACTTACATGATCGTTGTAAAAGCACAAATACTATTTTGATGTTTCCAAAACTTAGAAAAACTAGTTGACCAATATTATGCATAGAAAAGTATAAAGTCCTTTCAACTGGAGTTTCATTCACGGTTTCTTAGAAATTTATATTCGATTGGGTAAAACATTAATAAAATTTTTTGACTATATCTATCACTATCATTCTAGACCATGATTTTGAATCACTCAATTTTTCTTGGATGATAATAGAACATATTTCGATAAGATTCATGAATGATATTTAGAGTCTAGGATCACTAGCTAATCTTATATGCTATGACTATTTTTTGGTTAATGTATGAGTATGATATATTAACCAACAAATAAGAAAATGTATGTGGTGGTTTCGATTTATACCAATACACAATCTTTAAGGTGGTCATTTTTTAGTAAGGTTGTTATCAATAAAATATCATCTTATGCGCATGTCATATAATTATATTTTAGGTGATTGTTTTGTGT
Organism: Alliaria petiolata; assembly: GCA_020283515.1. Classification (NCBI taxonomy): domain Eukaryota; kingdom Viridiplantae; phylum Streptophyta; class Magnoliopsida; order Brassicales; family Brassicaceae; genus Alliaria; species Alliaria petiolata. The sequence continues at coordinate 1,307,629 of JAHZTW010000034.1, read as the reverse complement.
CGTGTGTAGTATGCATATATAGAAGATTATAAAAGAATTTTAAAAAATAAAAGCCTATAATATAATTTGAAGAAAAAATAAAAAAAATATATATAGCTAAATAATCTTCCATTTTCAAAAGATAAATAAATTAGTTTAGTTTAGTCATTTTAAAACATTTTGTTCGAGGTTGTGGATTATAATTGGTGAACAAGTTAATCGATGAAGTTTGAGATTGCATCTTAGTGCAGGATAATGAGTATAAATGTTTACAAGTTATTTATTTCTCTAAATATATTAATTGAATATGCGTTTGGGATGATATCTAGTACACGTTGATATTACACGATGATATATATATATATATATAAACGATGATATATTATTTATATACATACAATGGTTTTTGATATATAATAAAAAGGATGAATGGGAATTGATTTTTGTTTACACAAAAGGATGCTTTGGATCAATGATGATTTTGGTCACTTGCAATTCTGATTTTAGAATTGGATTAGGATATAGACAAAATGTTGTCATATATATTTTCTTTATTAAAACAATTAAAACAGTAGTAGTAATGTTTATTTGATATAAAGTTGTGGTGGCATATTTAGCCAATAAACAAAAAAAAAAAGTTTGTTTGTCATTATTTTCGTGTTATTTTTTTCAAATAATACAGAGAGGGTATAGCAACTATTCGAGAAAAACAATTCATGTGTATCAAACAGTAATTTGGCATATGACAAATCATGAAAATTTGGGCAACCCCAGAAATTGGGCGAGTCAAAAATCTACAAATATATATGTAAAGAAAAATACACCTAAAGAATTCTAACCCGTAAAATAATCTAGTTTCATTTCCACTTAAATGTTCTTGTAAAAACGTTTGACCACCATCTAGGAGTAGGAGGTCATGTATATATATATATATAGTGCTGACAAAAACTTGATACTTTCAATATCTTCATTCTATCTTTCTTCCTCTCCCTAAAAAACATGGAAACTTCACAAAACACCAATCTCCAAAACCCTAAACTCACAAAGCCATTTCATCATCGCCGCGAAGAAGAAGAAGAAGAAGAAGAAGAAGAAGAAGCACTCTCTCTCCGAGATCTTCCCCTCAACGTCGAAAAACCCGATTCCACCGCCACCCCAACCACCACCGAAGACCACCGTGAACCGTCGACGGAGCTTTTTGAGTTCCTCACCTCAACCTCCTACGACGTTTCTCCCGCAGAAAACATAATCTTTGGTGGTAAAATCATCCCTTTAAACTACCAAAATGCCCTCTTTTCGCCTCCCGAATACATTAGCCCTCGTATTCGTGCAAGATCCGAGTCCTTATCAGCGCTACAAGGCAACAAGCTCAACCGTCCCGTGGCACGTGACAATGCAGCCGGACTCATGAGGACAAGCCGTTCTTTAGACTATCGCAAGCTCAACCGTGGTCCAACCACCGTACATTCTCCACCGGAGAATAATGATCCGGCAAGAAGTACGGCAAAGCCTGAAACGGTGTCATCTGGAAGTGGAAAAAGTGTAAGACCGAAATGGTATGTGATCATGTTCGGAATGGTCAAGTTTCCGCCGGAGATCGAACTCAAAGATATAAAGAGCCGTCAGACTCGACGGAATATTCCACCGGTTATGTTTCCATCTCCTGCTAACCGGAGATCTCGTAGATCTCGATCCCCGTCACCGTCGCCTTCTTGGAGGTTTCTCAACGCTTTAAGTTGCAAGGAGCCCACAAGTGTCGCTGCAACGACACCGTTTTGGGTTCCCCATGCATCTTAAATTACTGTATCTGTAATTCTGTATGAACCAGTGAGCGTGGTTACTTGCTTTGCCGTTGACTGAGAAGGACATGGTCGTCATTTACAATGAGAAATATCGATATTGTAATTTATTTTGCGAAAGAATATCGATACTGTAATTTATTTGGTGAAACAATATCGATAATAGTTTGGAACATATAACATAGAGTATCTTCCTCATACCTTTTTTTTAATGTCGATATTGTAATTTTATATATATTATATTTTTTTTTTGTATTTCAGCTCATTTGTTTGAATATTTGAGAATATATTTTAAGAGAAATCGTTTATTTTTATATATTATTGTCTTGAGATTTAAATTAGTTAGGTGGTGGGAGGAATGAATGATGATCAGAAGAGGCACGAGAAGGACATGAAAAATATTTATTACCTTACTTTTCCCTCTGGGACTAGTCGATTTCTGTGATATAGACAGAAAAATTATATCTTTTTAGCATTTATTTGTGCTTTGAAATCCATGGTTGATAAATGGTAAGATAAATCGATAATACACATTCCATCTTATAGACTGTGACATTCGCCTTCTTTTCGTCCAGAGACTTCTAGAATTAAAATTTTTCTATAGGACTTTTTTTCTTCTTTACAAATCATTTTCACCATATTCATGTGTCTGTGTCTCTATGATCCAAAATATTCAGATTTTTTTTAGTTAATATTTTCAATTAGGTATATATTCATTCGAATAAAGTTTTTATTTTCTTTCGTAAGAATTGACCTAAATTGAGATAGTTTCGGACTGTGACGAGCATTTTAAAAGAAGGTAAGACAATGATTCGAACCAAAAGACGCTTGCGAAGTAAGTGAAGGGGACAAAGATTGTTTGTTCCAAAACAGTATATGAGAGACAAACAAACACTGGAGATTATCATTGACCACAACACGCATTGGTTTTCTTCAGGGACACGTCTAAAGTTTATGAAACGTAGCTTCAAGTTTTACAAACAGATCTACAAATTTACAGCTTCCTCCTATATGTTCCCTGAGGATGTGAGAGTAAAAAAGCAGGCTTGTTCTTCTCTGGTTTTTGACAAAGCCTTTTTAATATCTCTTACTTCTTGAGGGATGTTGAATCATGTAGCATCTAAGGTGTGTGACCGACACGCAAGAATCTGTAAAAATAAAACCCTGCAAGATCCACAAGAAGGATGTAAAGTTTAAAGATTGTTGTAGAAAACTTGGAATTATGATTTAGTAGATATTCAGAATGTTATTCACCTGTCAATTTTTCTTGAGAGTTTCCGAAACCACAGTTTTAAGTTCTCAAGATTAATAAACTCGAAAAAGTACTGCAAGGGAAAAAAACAGAGAAGGAAACCGATACTGTTAAAGAGACTGCGATGGAACAATGGTGTGGTCGTAACTCATGAGAACCGAGAGAAGACGGACTCACATAGAAGGAACAAGATTAGCGTTAAGGAAAGAATGAGCTGAATCGGGCGGCTAAATGGAACGCGAAACCGCCTTTGATAATATCTGACTCTGTCAAAGAGCTGCAAAATGGTAAACAACTAAGACCGACAATCCAATATCATCGCGTAGAGATTATTTCAACTGCGGAAGGCTTACCTGGTTATAATCACGACATCTCTGCAGCCAAAACAGAGGTTTAGATCCTTTTTCTTTAGGAGTTGCTTCGATTTGTGACACAAATCTCTTCCTCTCCTCTTCTTTCGCACCAACAGGAACATTAATCCTCAACGCACTGATATTCGGTACAATTGGTGAACTCCATGTTCTTGTTGTACCTGCTTTTTTATCTGCCTGCACGCGGATTATGGCATCAGCACTTTCCGGGCTGCCTCCCTCGTCAATGTCTATCACACAGTCGGGACTGTCACCGTAACATCTACCCTCTCTTCTGCTGTTGATCCCACGCGGATTTTCAGCTAGGGAGCTTGTTGAGGAATCTCTCAAGTTGATGCTTTCACTGTTTAAACTCTCCGAGGTCTGGGAAGATCCAGACAGAAACATCGCAAGGTCATCACGCTCTTCTTTATTAAGATCCACCCAACGCAAAGGTTGTTTACCATTCTCGCTTAAAGCCTCTTGCAGATCAGACTGTACTCGAATAATCTGGTTTTCGATAGCCGAAACAAACTGTTTATGCCTGGTTAACGTAGTGTCGTCTCGACAATGCCCGTGCCTCAACCTCACTGCTCTCTCAAACTCTTCCAACTGGTTCAAGTTACAACAATATACCAAAAATTACACAAAACAGGACCACTCATGAAGAACCATGAATCAAAAGAACCATTTTTGTGTGAAGGTTTCTCAAACCTGCCATTTTGCTGTGCTCAAAGCTGCTTGGAGTTCTTTGCAGAGCTCGTCTGAATCTACGGTTACTCGACCTTCTCTCTTCTCTTTAATCCACAACCTGTATGCAGATTCCATTCTGGAAACGCAACGAAAGAAACACAGAAAACTTCACTAGTTGAAATAAACAGCTCAAAGAGAAGTCAAACTTGATAACTCGATTTCTTTACCTATTGCCCAGAAACTGAAAACTGAAACAACATAAGTCCTATCACGCTAGAGCCAACCAATCCCAAAAACGAATTACTAGTCTAAAAAAAAAACCCTATTTCACCATAAAATTCCGATTTTTCAACATCACAAGCTACACAGAACCATACGAATCAATGAACGAATCGAAATGAAACTAAACAAAAACAGAGAATCCGAACATACATATCGGCAGATTCTTGAACCTCTTCGGCTGCGGAGAAAAAAACATCCTTTTGCCATAGATCGAAGCTGTTAGCTACCATCATCTTCGAAACCACTTAAAACCCTCAATTAAGATTCAGCAAAAACGCGCGAGCCAGCGAATCGGAAAAATCCACCCGAAATTTATGTCGGATAGATTCTCCGCTTATATCCAAAATAGATTCTCTGCTCCCTTCTCTTCTCTTCTTCCGCAGGAAAGAAGGAATTTTTCTTTTGCAGCTCTGCGTTTTTATTATTTTTTTGTTTTTAATTCTTCGATCTTTTTTTGCTTCTTCACTTATTTTTTTTAAAAAACGTTAATGGAAGAAAAAAAAAAAAAGAAGGCCTGCACTAATCGACCATACTTTCATAATTTGCTTATTTTAATTGGAAGATAGCGTAAGGTAATAATGGTTTTAGCCGCAGCTGATTATCGCTCAGCGTTAGGAACCAACAAGAATGCCCCTGGTTTTGGGCCCACCCATTTTCCCCAGACATCGATTGTTTGCCAACGCAAGGGGAATAATTTAGTTTTTAGTTATTTTTTTTCTTTTTTGATAGCTTTTAATTATTTACTACTCCCTCTGTTTCACAAAGAGTGTCATTTTGACATTTTTCACACAAATTAAGAAAAACTTGTAAATCTCTTTTATGCCCTTTATTAATACATTAAATCAGTTTCTCTCTCTAATTAATAGGTTAAAATAGTAGGGATAAAACTGAGATTTAGTTTAAAAAATTGCATTGAAAACATAAAGTGACAGTCTTTGTGAAACAAAAACCAAGAGTTAAAACGACACTCTTTGTGAAACGGAGGGAGTATTTAAAAGAGTCAAATGCTAATGACTCATTTTGAGATTTCACAAATTATTAAACTCAACTCATTGGTGAATTAATTGAGGGTTAGGAGATATTAGGGTGGCATGTGTAACGATGGGATAGCAACCAGTGGCGGTTCCAGAAAATATTTTTACCGGGGTCAAAAATAATTTAATATAGCTCAAACTAATAAGAACAAAAATAAATTTAGATTTTTAAGTTTAAACTTTTAAAAATATAAAATAAATAGGGATAAACTCCAGATAAAAAAGACAAAATTTAATAATACACTGCAAAAAGAACTTGGGTTTGGAGGGTCATTGGACCTGATTTTAACCAATTGAGCTACTAACATTTACATAATTTTTGCTACAATTATAATTTATATTTGTTTAGGGGTGTCAGTTGACCTCTTCCCACCACCTAGGTCCGCCTCTGATAGCAACTAATTTATTGACATTAATATATCAGTAAAAAAATACATAAAATAAAGATATGATCGCTATTATCTCATAATATATGATTCTAATGTGACAAACAAAAAAATCATTCTGATATGCTTCGAATTGGAGTCCTAATCGCAACAACAACAATTTTAGGGGCTTACCAAGACCGGTTCTTGCTCCAGTGTAGTAGATATGAACCGGTGATTCGTTGAGGTGTTCGGTAATAAGGCCCAGCCCCTTTTAATAATATGGACCTGGTCCGTCCAATACTATTAACATAAATCATCGATTTATATAACTCCGAAATTGATCTACTTAACTAAATGGGTTTGTTCTTCATTTTTGGGTTCATTGTTCTACTTGTTGAAACCTATCTTTAATGCTCTCCTCCCATTTGTTTATTCAAAATTTATGTCTCTAGTTTTGGTAGAATTGGGCTTCGTTACTACAATATGGAAAAGGTGTATTATCTACTTTCCTATATTTTTTTGTTGGTCTAGCCATTAATAAACTTCTGCTTGCTCATATAGGTTGTAGCAATCATAAGGTGGTTGTAAAAACTAAGAAGCAGCGTAGATGTGAAGTCAAAGAATGCAAATTTCTACATCAGCTTCAAAACCCATCGCGGTAGAGAGTGAAATGCTATCATAAGGAAAACAACTGATGGGTTGCCATATCACTTGTTGCTTCAAGTCAAGTGTTTGATATGACTATGAGAGTCACGTATGTTTTGAACCAAAATTGACATTTATTGGTTTTACATAGATATTTAAATGGTGTGACTGTGACACCAAGTCTTTTTATAACAACACTCTAATGTCAAACTCTTTATATTGCTTCCTCCAAGAACCAATTTGGTTTCAGCTGCATTTAGAGTACAGCGACTAAACAAACTTATCCGACATGAAAGATTGAGAAAAACATGTACAATAAGCGCGTTGGCCTTTACTGATTCAATTCAACTTAGTGCCCACAAATGACTCAAGTCCAATCTTCATGTGGTTTGGGTGTTTCACTAAATTGGGTTTTGATTCAGTTTCACCATAATGGATAAACCTTATATTATATGATTATATCATAAATTATAATATCTTGGACTGACATATATCAACCTTAATTAAAAACACACATGAACCATTAGATTGATGATCCTACAGTGAGACTTCTACATTCTCTTCTCCTTCACTTCTTCTTCTCTTCTTCTTCATCCTCTTCTTCTTGAAACCCAAAGACCTCTCTGTTTCTGTTGGGACTATCCAAAGCTCTCTTCTCTTGCTCTTGTTCTTCCTCTGCTTCTTCTTCTTCCTCATCTCCTTTCTTCTTCTTTTCTCCAACACTCTTCCTCCTCTTGGCAACTCTCTCCTTCAACACACCCACAAGCTCCCTCACCGCCTTCTCCGCATCGCTCCGATTCCTAATCAGCACCTCACTAACATCAGCTGGCGTAATCTCCGCCTCCTCCACACATTCCTCCATCTCCTTCAAAACGACGCCGTCGATCTCATCTTCCTCCATCCGCAGATAATTCTTCAACAGAATCTTCAACGTCTGAAATCTACAGAAACCCATGTGGATATGCATATCCATCCTCCCACTCCTCAACAGAGCCGAATCCAACTTCTCGATATGATTCGTCGTGAACACGAAGATCCTCTCGCTCCCTCAGCAAGACCAAAGCCCGTCCGTGAAATTCAATAGCCCCGATAGTGTCACCGAGCTTCCCGTCTCGTCCATCGACGGAATCGAACCCGACCCGTTTGTTAAATCCGGGTCATAGCATCCATTCCTCTTCTTGATCCTCCCTCTTTTCGTCAGACTGATCGAGCAATCGATGTCCTCGATGACAATTATCGATTTCGAGCTAGTCTTCATCAACAGTTTCCTCAACTCTGAGTTGTTCTGAACCTCGGTGAGCTCTATATCGTAGATATCGTAACTTAGATGATTCGCCATTGCAGCGATCAAGCTCGATTTCCCAGTTCCAGGAGGTCCGTACAGCAAGTACCCTCTTTTCCAAGCTCTTCCCGTCTTCTGATAAAACCCTTGTCCGTTCGCGAACTCCCTCAGATCCTCCATGATCCTTTTCTTCTTCTCCGGATCCATCGCCAGAGTCTCGAACGTGCTCGGATGCTTGAATCTAACCGAATCCCATGGATGGCTCCTCGAATCGAGCGAGACGCCTCTCGAATTCGTGTAGAGGAGTCTCTCCTCGTTCCTCCGGCGAATCTCCTCTGATTTCCCGACGATGTAGTCGAGGTACGAATCGAGGACAAGGGTTTTGTCTCTCTTGTTGATCTGTAGCGTAAAACCTCGCTTCTCCTCCGGCATTGGCCTCCACGAGAAGCTCTGGACTTGACGCTGAACGACGACGTGTTCCCAGAGGACGGTGACGCCGTTAAAGACGTCGGTGATTCTTTCGTTGTTGGAGAGGCCGAAAGTGACGGAGCTTGAGTTGGGAACTCGTGTCAGGCTGAGACGGGTGTTGCTGCTGCTCGAAACTTCGCCGTTTACGGTGACGGAAGAGCTGAGGTAGAGCTGGACGGCGCTGTAGAGCTCGTTGGTGTTGACGCCGTCAATCTCCGTTATGTCGAAGTAGATGTGGGAAGAGAACACGTGGCGGATGCGTGTCAAGAGGTGGATGACGGCGAGTCGGATCTCCGGCGGAAACACGAGCTGGAGGATTGTTTGACAAAAGGCTAACATGCCAACTAGAGAAGCCATTGTCGTCCAATAATCACTCATTTTCATTTCTTTTTCTCTGTTTTTTAGAAAAAAAAAAAAAGATTGGATTTTTGACAGCAGGGTAGAGAAAAGTTTTGATATTTCAGGAGAAATTTGAGAATTTGAGAAGTGGGTTTGTGGTAAAAAGAGGAGAGGAGGAAGTGTGATCTTTTTTGAAGTTCTTGTTCTTGAAATTTGAGAGGGAAAATATTCTGTTTGAGGCTTTTGAGATAAGAGAATGAGAGACGTTGGTATGTTGTATTAAAATATGAAAGGAGTGTTCACTTCAATTTATAGACAATGGGAGGAGACATTTTACTTTTTTTTATATAGGAAAAAAAAAAATTGTTTTGATATATGCGGATATTACCATTTGGTTGTGTTGTATGGTGCAAATTATATAAACAACTATTTCTCAATTATTTCACATAGGTCTATGGTTTCTAGACTCCCAAAATCAGTTACATCCGAGAGGTAATGGTTATGTGACATGTAAAACTCACATCGGATGCTATTCGACTTTTGTTTTTGTCCAACCATATGATAAAGATAAAAATGAAGTAAAATCTTTTTAAATTTTTTGAGCAAAAGATTGAAACTTGAGAGGTGAAGAAGAATGATAAAGAGAGAATATAGAGGACAGTCCTGGAGAAATGGATAAGTTTTTACTCTTTACACTAAATGAATCGGACAAACAAGTACAACTAAATAAAACACCACAAAGGACAAGAAACAGCTAGAAATTCAAAATACTAAAAGAAGGTAAGTTTCTACGAGACAGCCAAGAATTTACAATTTAGCTGGATTGGTTCAATGTGGTAAGAGGTATTGTTTCATTGATTGGGTTCTAGTGTTCAAAGGGGGTTCTAAAAACTACTCTCTATCTGCATGTGTTTCTCTTGGTCACTACAGAAAACGTGTGATTACTAAAGAGCGAGTTATAGGCGATTATATGATTTTTCTAAAACACCTCTTAATTTTTTTCTTTGTTGCAAGTATTCATTCATTTCATAATGTGAGAGAATGACATCAAATTAAATTATCAAACAAGTACAAACATGCACAATGGAGTAATATTTTGTTTTCCATGGATCTTTTGCAAATTACAAACGTCAAAAGCAATTTTAATTTCTAAACGCAGAATTCTACATTTATAACATAATGTCTCTAGCTAGTGATGCAAGTATTAATTAATGGCCCAGCCATCCACGATATCTCTGATCTCGATCGCGTTGTTTAAGCCATATATTTGAATTTAGAGGGATACATACACCAATATAACAAAGAAGACCTTTAGCAAAAAAAAAAAATACTTATATAACAAAGAAGAAAACTTATCGTATGTATCTAATATTAATGCAAAGGATAATGATCATTAGTAATGTTTTTTTTTTAGTTAAAGATGATCATTGTAATGCTGTTTTCTCAACTAGTAAAAGAAAAAGGGAACATGAGGGTCTAGTTTAGGGTTTGTGAGTGTGACTTACAGTTGGGTTTGTGTTGTTTTGTTGGGATTTTGTGATTTTGTTCTTTAGGACACTCGAATTTACGTGGGGCATCATTGTTTGTCTACATTTGCATATCAACATCTATCACCATAGGTCCATAATACTCAAAACTCTCCCAACTTTCTTTCACATCTCCATCTAATTTCAACATTAATAAACCTCATCACAATCCCAAATTAGTTAAAAGCACTTTTTTAATCAATATGTATAGCGTTGAACTCCGAGATTAATGGGTACGAAGCTTAAATTGTTACACTATAAAATAAAATTTGCTTTGGTACCTTGATCGAACTTAGGTACCCAAAAAAAAACTTGATAGAACTTGGGTATGTATATTGTATTTGTAAGATTTGAACTGTAGAGACTGATTATCCCATCTAGTTACTATGATTGTAGCAATTCGCCAAGCTGAAACTGATTCTTAAGTAAGCTTGATCAACCTAATTTCAATCTAATTAATTAGTCTCCATTATATAAGGCCCTTATATATATATATATATATATATGGTAAGGTTGAACAAATGATCTGTTGTGAACCGTATATTATGAGAAAGGAAAAAAACAAATAGAAATAGTAGATGTTTCATTTGGCCGACAGAATAAAAAAATATCGACGTTTTTCAAATGTTTTAAATAGGGGAAAATGGTGAGATATGTAAAGGAGATGACACAGAATGACAATGACAGTAGATAAGGCCCAAGTTACTAGAGTCACTTTTGCAGAACTGTGGAATCTCCCAACACCAAAAGCCTTTAATATAGTAGAATTATTTGTCTAAAAACGTTTTCGAAGTGACTTTGAAATGTGTAGATCCAAACTTAAGTAATGCTGTGTTGAGTTTAACTCATATTCTGTATTGTGTAACTAAAAAATCATATCTCTATGCCAAATATAGGATGTAGATTAATAAGAAATGCAAGACGTTACACGAGTGACTAATTTTTTTCTTTCGTTTTTGTCAATATCAAAACACTGATAATTCCGAAGTTCAAAAATGAAAATTTGAACATTATGTACGAATAGAAAACAATTAGATATCTAGAAAAGCATTGGTTGATATTGAGGGGAAAATTTTGGACCAAAGATTCTGTACAGAGATCCGTTGGTGATTCTGGTTTTGGAGTTTAGTATCCTCTGGTTCCGAGCTAAACCCAAAAGAGCCAACAATAAATAAACAATATTAAATGTCAAAAGTTGTAAGGCTATATTATTGTGTAATGTTACAAAAGCCTCTCAAGTACAATTGGCATTTTATATTAGGGTTTGTTATGATGGTACCTTCTGAAACTGACTCTCTTCTTTTGGCATTTTCTATTACAATTTTTAGAAATGAAAGAATCATTCACTTCACTATTAAGCCCATCTATTATCTTTTTATTTTTCTTCATTCAAAATTGATGCAAATGATGTTCTCCTCCTATGAGGTTATTTTCATTCGGGCGATACAAGAAAATAATTTATTATTACAATTAGGTATGTTTGAGAAAATTGTCACAATTCACCTGAAGAGGTAAAATTATAACAAAAAGAGTAAGAAAAAGAGATGACGTATTATACAAGCAAACTCTGCCTTCTTACATAATTTTCACTTCGAGAGCCACACCCCACTCTGGCATAATTCGTCCCCCAAAGTTACTTACTCACTAGTCACAGTGTCACACTACTACCAAACAAAATTTAACAACTTCAAGAGACAAAAGTTAAAGTAAAAAAAACATAATAATTGAGAGTTGTGTGACACAGAAGCTATAACCTTTGAAATTAAATGCAACAAAAGCCAAGAAAATTTCATCCAGAATTTTTAATTCGTTCCGCATAAAATTATTTGTTGATTTTTAAAATAAAAAATTCATGTGGTTTTTCTTCAATTTCCACTGCAACTTAAAAGATCCATATTTTTATTTCGCCAAATACTGTCATCGTCTCAACACTTTTATCAAAAAGAAAAAGAAAAAGAAAAACCAAATCCACTTCTTGACTCTGTAAACACCCAAATTCGAATCTCTTTTAGTGAGATATGATTGGCCTCTTGTGAAAGGTTTAATTGGTAGGTTGTTTTAACAAGAGCTTAATACCGATAATGTGATTGTTCTTTAGTATAGTTAGTTGTATAATGAAAATATGACTAATATATATTGCATGACCAAATGGAAAATCTAAAGACATATTTTTTTTTTTTGGGTCAACATCTAAGACATAAAACAACAATATTTGTGTATATTTTTCGCTAAAATGATTAAAAAATTATAGTTGTTTTTTGTCATCATGAAATAAATATCCAAAGAGTAATAGAAACTTCAAAAACAGAGGCCACAAATCAACCAAACCAAGAAAAAACGGAGAACTAACCACCAGCTTCCTCTCTTACTCTATCATTCAACCAAGATAGAATTTTACAATTTGTACTGCTATTTCTGCAAAATTTCCTTACAAATTTGTAATATTAGCGTTATTTTATTTTATTCCACCGTCCCGTACCGTTGGTATTCCGAGAATGCTAAATTTAAAGCTACGATCATAAAGTTCTTATACGTTCCAAAAATGAAAAAAGAAAGAAGTAAGTTTCATACACATAAAGCAAAAACACATAAAGTAAAGTCAACCAGAGTTTAACCAAAAAAAGGGTTGAAGAACATATTATATTATACATATGATCTCATTATAAACTCAGAATAGTTCGCGGTGGAGAATTCTCTATCTACTCTGTAACAAATGATTTTCCAAACTGAATCAAAGAGCCTATCTCTGATTCTCCATTTTTTTCCCAGATCGAATCAATCAATGGCAATGATCAAGAAGCCAACAGAGACATACATGAGGAAGACCGGGTAAAGTGCGAGAGCTTTTCTTCTCGGGTTCACAGCGGCGCTCATGAAAGGATAAGCAGCCCATGAGCTCCAGGCAAGAGTCACACACACAACGATCATTTTGAGTATCACATTGTCCTTCAACATGCAGATCACTGCCCCAACGTCCAGTGGGAATAGACAGTAACCCAGAAGGCTTAGGCTTTGTAAAAAGATTATATGTCCTCCCTGAAAATTGCATTGTTCGCATCAAGATGTGATGTTTAAAAACTTGAAAGCTAAATTTCGTGGCTTATATTGTACCTATACATGAATCAACTGTGTCCTTACCAGGAGCAGCACATTTAGTGTGAGGATCACTGCTCCAGCTGCTAGTAGTGCAAATGCCACTGCAAATACTTCGGACTGGAATTTACAGAGAGAAAAAATGAGACCAAGGGCAATTGCAGGAGACAGAGAACAGTTCTTTATTCTACCAGATATGAAAAGATGTACAGCTTTGTGACTTCAGAGACTCAAGGCCGGGATGCGAATGCAAGGAAAGGAAGATTTTAGATGGAGATGAAAACACAGATGTTGATTACATCCATCGTAAAAAGTTCCAATAACATTCAGACAATGTCAAAAGCGAGCAGAGAAAAACAATTTCGCGTCTTTTCAGATATATCATGCATACATCAGGTGCATTCAAACACGAAAAAAAAGGAACAAAACAGCCTTGTTTCACCCTATTGATTCCACATTTTCTTATTCGGTATGTTCATAAATCCCAGTAAAGAAACCAATTTTAAGCAGGAATAAATGAAGGCCACAACATGTGACTACAACATGTCAAGTTTTAATTGTCTAATATGGTTAATCGTATATCGGATCCTAGACATCAGATGCTGCTAAGGCAAGACAGGGGAAAGCAATGAAGCTCAAAACTACAAGTAAGACAGCACCATATGTGTTGGTTGTTGCTAATTGAATCAACTCTATGAGTTAAATCAAAATCTGACTGAGATATCTAGAGCTGCATTAGCCTAATAAATCAAAATTAGGAGCAATGCCACAAGAAGCAGCATTCTAGAGGAACTCTCGATCCAGTCAAAATGTCACCTTTGACTTCCATCTAACGATAAGGAATGCTCAGATAACATTTCAATAGGGCACGCTGAAGCTAACATTTTGGTTTCTGCTACCATAAGGGTTCCAAAGAAAAAGCTGAAATCGGAATCTGAGAGCTTACCTTCTTGACAGAAGCAGACCACGAAAGAGTGAGCCCCAAGAACACAATGAAGAAAAACGGCCCCCACAGATCCCAATCCCTAAGTGCCTTCCCAGGATCCTCCCTATACGGATTCGGAAAAACCACAAGCTTCAGTTTACTCACGATCCGCGACAGATCTCGCTTTACAGTATCCCACACAGGCTCCGTCAATGTGTTCGGCGGAGATCCGAACCCGCTCCCTCCGATGGTCTTGGGACCTTCGGAGCTGCTGAAATTACCTGCCGGAGGAAGAGACGGAGGGACTGGAACATGCATCACCTTCTGAGCGGTGGAGGAGGAAGATGAAGACGGCGGTAGCGGTGGGAGGTTGGATTGGACGAACGGCGAGGATGAAACGGGAATGGAGGGACGGATCGGGCTCGGCGGCCGAGCAGGAAGGACGGTTCCGGGACCTGATTGAAAACCGTCGTTCATCATATTCTCAATCTCGTCGATGTCCGACTGAGACGACTGATAAAGCGGAGTCGTATCGTTGTGCGACATTCTCCCTTTCGATTCAGATGTTTGATTTCACCGGAGAACAAAAAATTGCAGGATTCGGTGATGGTTTGTTGATTTTCCCGGGAAACAATTTAGGTCATAAGCTTTTGATGTCGGTGAAGAAATCGATCAGATCTGACGATGAAGCGGAGTAGAAGTTAAATTACTAAAGGGAGAAAATGAAATTAAAAAAAAAAAAAAACGTGTGACGCAGTGTTCTCAGAAAAACGACACCGTATAAGAATAACGACGTCGTTCACTTAAGTATGGGTTGGCTCAACTCTAAATGGAATGTTAAGGAAGTGGCGGCAAGTTATCATCGTTATGACTTATGTAAATCTCATTCTATGTAATCAAGTGATTAGTTTAACAAATATTTGATGAGAAATCAAGAATGAAAATATTTTTATTGAATGTAAACTTTTGATGATTTTTGTAGTAAACAAAACCAGATAAATTGTAGTATATTGACATTTTTTCCAGTAATTGCATTTAAATATGAGGCATTTAACACGTTTCTCATATTTCTTACAATATAATTAAAGTAAACTATCATTTTTCATCTTTAAAATATAGAACTATCGTTTTCATAAACATATTTTTTTTTACAAACAAACAGAGACATCTCTTATACATATATAGACACACATTTTGCTTTATTGGACAAAGATATACACTCGAAAGAATCAAACACAACAAGTAACAAAAGAAGAAACAGAGCATTCACGTAGAAGAAGAAGAAAACAGAGGAAGATAGATATATAAAATAGTATATATAATTAAAAACTCTATGGGCTTGTTGCGCATTCCCGAGGGATGCCCTGTGGGAACCTCTTACGGTCTGTACAGTAATTGTAGATCATGTAATTCTTCTGAACCCATCTGAGTCTAGCTTGGCTCGTCAAATCCATTTCTTGAGTGTACCAATTAGAGTTTGGTTTCGTCGAGCTACAAGACGATCTTCCGTTGGAATTAACACACCCGTCGATCTTAATGTTCCTGTAAGATGCCATGAATGGAGCTTTGGACCAATCCGTTTTAACCAGTCCGCCTCTGGTTGCCCAATCGTCTGCGTTCCACAAACTCGCGTACATCCTCATCGGCTTGCTCTTTGGAAACAAAACACCGATCGACTCTGAGTTCTTAAACTCTCTAATCGGTGTATCATCCACGGTCAATCTGAGCAAAAACAAAAAAAAAACAGAACAGATTAGTGGTGAGAAAAATACATAAACCTTAATTAGGGTTTTTCTATGAGCTTACGTGTGAAACAAGAAAGGTAAGATTTTTGACTTTACATGATTCTTTGAGGGTTCCAGAGGATGGAGTATGTGTGGAAATTCGCGCTTGGATCGAACCAGAGATGGAATTGTTGCTCTTTGTCTCCTTTACCTTGAGTGTAGACATTAGTGTGTAATGTATAAGGATCTCCACTCATATTACCCAAGAACTCAAAATCAATCTCATCCCACGTTGTTCCTTCAGATTTCAGCTGCATATTGAAAAACAAACACGACGATCAAGATAACCTCTTAAAAATTATCATTCCAAATCTTATAATACTCCAAGAACAATTAACTTACGTAGAAAGTCGTGACTGTTCCTGCTGAGTTGCCGGGAACGAGCTTAATCTGCATATCGATTTTTCCGAACAAATACTCTGTTTTGGATTGAAAACCAGAACCAGAGGATTTGTCTAAGGAGAGAGTAAGTAGCTGGCCGTTGTTGAGAATCTTCCCACGGCCGTTTCCCCATGCTACGTTGACGTCGCTGTTGAAATCAGCGGCGGAGGCTGAAAACGCCGCCGCGAGAAGAGCCGTGAAGAAGAATATTTTGACAGGAGACATCGTTGTGTGTGCGTGTGTGCGTACGTGTGGGTGTGTGTTTTGGGGTTTGGTGAGGAATGTGAGGAAGAGAGAAGACGGGAGAGAGATATATATAGTGGTAGGAGAATTAAAAAGAAGAGCTTATTAAATAATAAATGAGAAGAGAGTGGGTGAACAAAAGAAGGCTAATATCAAGACAATTGCATGCAAGATGTACTACAGCTGGACTCTCGAGTACCTCCATCATTTGGTAAACAGATTGTTTTTACCATCTTTAATTAAAGAATAACAAGTTGTATTCTTATGTAAAACATGGACATCTTTCTTCATTTGATAATCGATTGAAATATCATGATTGATGCGGATTAAAAGAAAATCGACGCAGTATAAGTTTATCTGTTTTTCCTTAATTTCTTATATTGACATGCTATGAACTTTCTCTTTAGCTTACTGATTTTTTTTTTTTTTTTTTTTTTGCTAACAGCTTACTGATTTCTTTCATAGATATTTTGTCTTATATAATTGGTTGCAGCATGCTTTCTTATATATATATCTATATATATTTTTTTTCTTTTTCTTACACGGATTTCGAAATTCAAATGTGTTAATACATCTTAAATCACTACGTACTAGAGGCCTAGAGGGAGGAGAGAATATGAAAATAAGAGGAGGAACATTACGTGTGGAATTGTTCGACTTCAAATTCTCGAATTGAATTTTGAGGAGAATATGTCTTTTGCATATCTTTTTCTTGAAGTATTTTGATATATAAATTTTTTTTCAGAGTTTGTATGTATCCAATTATCGGGTCATGTTTTTGGAATAAAACAACTTGCTTTTACTCGTGCTGAACTTTTCTATGGCCATTTGAAAGCTTTTTAAAACCTCTACATATTTTTTTGGCTATATTATTATGATATGATTATTATTATTATTATTATTTTGTTATTTTGTGAATTGAGAAAAGAAGCAACGAAGAAAAGTGGAGTTTAGTGTATTGCGTTAGCAAAGGTGCAAGTAGGAGCAGAGAGAGAGACACGCTTTCTTTCTCTCTCTCTCTTGTTAATCAAAAAGGTCAGTTTCTTTTGGTTGGTCACTAATTAATGAAGGGACTCAAGATGTTTCATCTCAAAATAATAAAATGCTCTAATCAATATGTGCAACCATACCTATAGGTCTATTTTTTTTTTCTTCATAATTCTATAAAATGATGGGAAAATGATATGATAACTGATTTATATAAGAAAAGGATTTTTTGTTTTTTAATAAAAATATAAGAAAAGAAATTTGAACAAAAAGAAAGCTGAATTATATACGTAATATTAGTATGTTTATCACTGAAATGGAACCTAGGAGACCTACAAGTAGATTTACTATTGAATCTTAAAAACCAATATGGTAAAAGTATATAATTCATTTTCTAGAATCATATTAAGAAAATGTATGCATGCACCATAAGTGGTGGTGTGACAGACATAGATTATTGTTATTGAGTAGTTTTCGTTAAAGTGGTTTTCTTTTGTTGATCAAATTCAGAAATTAAACCTTATTGTTAACATTTGACAACTAAAACAGCTTTTATTAGTCCATAGTTCAGCTAGAATTAAATCGAGGAAACCATAAATAAAAGAAATTTAATGTTGTCTATGAGGACAACTACTGATATTTATTGGAAATGACTAATGAATATGAGTGGTCCAAACTCAAACGCTATGCACCAAAAGTATTCTCATCCTCATTTGTTCATTTAAAAGAACAAGCAACGTTTGATATTTCCAAGTTTTTACCATTTTTGTCTTCTTTTTTCACGCCAAAATATATTAATAAATGGTCAATTTTTTTTCCGAAAATCATATTGAGTTTTCACATCATTGCCAAATAATATCATAAAACTATAGATTATCGATAAATGTAACTGTTACTGGCTTTTTAATAATTAGTTTAATGTAGGTCGACGAGGGGTATCCAGCTCTTTGAAATCATATCCTGATGAAAAATTCCTATATTTTAATATTTATTATTTTGACCCTTTTTCTCTGGCATGGGTAGTAACATAAATAAACCATTAGATTGAATGTCAAACTATTCACATAATACTAGAACCACCACTTAGAATTCTGTAGTAGAAATCATGGATCGACGCCACTAATAAAAAGTTAACATTTGTCAAACACAATTTAATTTCATTTTTTTTTTTTTGATAACCCAGGTATCCGGATCCTTTGGATCCGACTAAGCACAGACCACCAACCGGACACTAATTTACAAGGTCCTGCGGGTCCTGTGTAATGCGGAACGCCAGCCTAATGGCGGATCCCGCGAGAATCTTGGAGGCCCGGAGAGATCATTTGAATGTCCCGGTGACCAAGTTGATTAAATGTTGCAATTCCGCTTCTGTGGGGAATCGATCCCTGTCCTAGATCAACAGGGCCGACTCTCACCCTAGAAGAGAACCAATCCACTACCACCACTTGGTTTTTAATTTCATTATTACACTGACATGATTTGAGGTAAGTACAAAAGACAGTTTGGTTTTAAATAGTAGTATATATAGTATATAGTTATACTATATACTATTGAGATTTGAGTAAGTATTACTGTAAAAGTATGGATGGACCTTCAGAATTAATATGGGATGGCTACGTAATTAAAGCGAATACTATTACAAGAAGCTATATACGAACTTATACACATGAATATGATTCATTGGATGCATTTTCTTGACACGGAAATTTTGATTTGGACCGCCTAACCAAACGTCAACTTGGTCCCACTTAGCTTTACAGCTGTACCATTACAGAACTAATTTCTATGTTTAATGGCTCATCAAAATTGTTAATCAGGGGCCTAATCTCACTGTTAATTCAACTCAACAAAATACGTTCCATTTTAACGAACCCATAACTCGGACAACTATTCATGGTCTTGTCAATTCCGGGCTCAATAAATGTTGCAGGTCATATTAAATTTTAGAAAGTTATAGTGTATATTGAAATTATATATTCAAATTTCTGGGTAACCATATCTTTTGGGTAACTTAAATTATCAATTGAAAATTTTGAAAGGCCAAAGTTGTAATTTGTAATTAATCGATTTATTCGGTGGATATACAACTTTCTATTTACAATCTAAAAACAAACTTTTATGTGTGTTTTGGATATGTTCTAGAGATTATGAGTTTTTAAACAATATATACGGGGCCTATAGTCTTAGAACGTTTATCACCACCATTTCATGTTTAAACAATTAATTAGATTTTTTCAAAACATTGTTGAACGTTATATACACTAGCAGTTTGATATTTCAAAGTTACTAAGTAAAATTTGAAATCTTGAAATATTTTAACCTAATAATTTTTGAAAAGTTCTCTATTGGTCATGTGTCACGGAGGATGAGACATTGAGACCGATGAGTGATGACGATGGATTCGTCAATGCATGCAAAATATAAAAGAGAGCGTTGTAGTCTCGCCACACAACCACACAATTATTTAGAACCAAATAAATTATTAATAGACATTTGTTACAGAACAAATTGTGCCTAACCAAATATCTTCGTATGTTTTTTTCCCTAACATAATTGGCCGAATGTCATTTTCATAAACCAGCTGATCTCAATGGATAAGCGTAATTAGTAATTGTCATCAATTATTTTGGTTTGTCCTGTAGGTCTCTAAGTCCTTTTCAGACTTGGTTATGGCCAATATTAATATATTAATAATGGTACTATGATCACTTTTCTGAACTATAATTCTCACTAATTAAGTATCAATTTTATTATTAATATTATCCACATGTTTCGATAACAATTTCAGTGGATAATCATCAACAAAATTTTATTTTTCCATATATACTTTTTCCTTGCATACGTACTAGAAACCAACTATATACATAGTCCCCTAATTACTACATTAATACTTGCATGAACAAATCTTATAAACTCATAGCGGTAGTCATCTAAACTGTTATAAAAAATCTTGACTTATCAGTCTATGTGAACGTACGGTTACGAGCACTTCCACTGGAAATAATTCAAAGTATTTCCACTGGAAATAATTAAAATTATATTTATGTGCCGTTCTATGATTTAAACCAAAAACTTTTTTTCCCAAAAAGTGCAACCGATTATAGCGATGCTAAAATATTGTTTCTTAAAAAATTTATCAATATTAAAAAAAAAAATTATCGTTCATATTGAAAATAAAACTTAGTGCGTATGATTTCATGATCATCTATTTTCCAATTCTATTTTTTTTTTATTTACACGATCAATCAATTCATAAGATTAAAATAAATTGCATAACACCTCGTTAATGATTCCCTTATTTTTAACAATGAATGATTTTATTTGTGCTTTGATTTGATTATATATGTCTATGCATCAATCACACTCTCTTCCAATGATCCAATCACTACAACAGGTGTATTACAGAAAGTTAAAAAAAAAAAACAAAAAAAACATGTGTATTACAGTTTATACTTAGCCACAAACCCACAAGTATCTTATAAAATTATAACTTTTTGAAGCCAACTTGTTCATATAAAGTATGAACCAGTCATTTTTATACATTATTTACTAACTAGTTTTATTTTATTTTGATCATGGCCAATCCGAGAAGAACCTGACCTCGAAGACTTTTGAAGTAGTGATGAGCGACTTTCAGGTCAATATATGGATTTGCATCAGCAGGAGTCCAGGACCGACACTTTCAAACACAATAATGAGTTATATAGTATATTAGAAGGACAGCAGCAGCTGAGGCAATTTCAAATAATAACTAAAGATGGGGGGTAGCTTTGTAAGCATATTTTTGTTTTTGTTTGATATTAGGATTACTATTGAAATTGTAGAGGAATGCAAAAGCTTTTGGGCCCAGTTTCTGATAAGCCCAAATACATACTAAGGAAAAACCGAAATAGGGAGCCAGCAAATTGAACCAGAACATTAAACCAGATTGAATGAAAATCTTATCAGCTCGGTTTAGTGCCGTACAAACCCGTTGTTCATCAGAAAAAGAAAAGAAAATCAGTACAAAGGCATAAATCAGTGTTCTAACTCGGTAGAGTTAGTTATGAAGCACCTTCATATCAGTCGGATCAGTACTTACTTCTTCATAATAGTAAGCATCTGAAACTGATTGTATGTTATGGATGCATAATTCTTCCCAAGCATTCTTGTAGATTTATAACTGACCTCTCTGAATGTTTTTTTAACAAATATAGTAAAGCCAATTAAGTTTTCCTTAAGTTTACTTATGAAAGCATTTTTTTACATAATTTATTTTTCATTACTATAAAAACAAACATCAAATTGATTGAGTCCTATATATGTTACAGAGCTCAGTTTTACTCAGATAAAATTAAATTAAATTTTTTTTTTGCATGCTATTATTGTAAAACACACTTTAAATATAGAAAACTCTAGAAACAAGTAATTATTTAATTCAAATGCAAATCAAACACATAATATATATATATATTTTTTAAAAACAACAGAAATAAAAATTTTACTACATGAGAAGTAAACCCACATGTAGCTTGGCTGCTTATCTAGCGAAAAACAGTAGCTAAAAACCATTGAAATTACACAGACGACAATGCCACACATAACTTATTCATGAATCAAGTACAAACATTGATTTAACTGCACTCTGGAGGAGCACCTTGAGGAAACCTTTTCTTATCGGTGCAATAGTTGTAGACCATGTACTTTCTCTGTGCCCATTTCACTCTGTTTTTGCCTTTGAAATCGAGTTCTTGAGTGAACCATGGGTTTCTGCTACTGGAACCAGGGGAATTCGAAGAGCAAGATGATTTTCCATTAGCCCATACACATCCGTCCACATTGTAGTTTCTGTAAAAAGCCGTGAAAGGAGCTTTTGACCAGTCTGTTTTCTCCAATCCTCCCCTTGTGGCCCAATGCTCGGCTTCCCAAAGGCTCGCGTAGAGCCTCATTGGTTGGTCATTTGGGAACGGAACTCCAATCGACGCGGAGTTCTTGAACTCTCTAATCGGAATTCCATCAATTGTAAAACTGAAAAAGGGAACAAAATAAAAAGAGAATGTTGATTCATGAGCTCATAGCCTCAAAACATATATAAGATTTATATATTTTCTATGCACAAGAGATCAAAGGGTGCACTTACATAACCCTTTGAGGGTTCCATGTGATGCAGTAAGTGTGAAAGTCAATGGTTGGGTCGAACCATAGATGAAAATGTTGTTCTTTGTCTCCTGTGCCTTTTGTATAAACATTAGTGTGGAGAGTATAGGGATGACCAGTTATGTTTCCCAAGAACTCGAAATCTATCTCATCCCACGTAGTGCCCGGCGATTTCAGCTACACAAAGTCATTACAAAACAAGCAGTTTGAATATACATAATCTAGTTAATTACCAAAAAATGGCAAGAATGCTTTGAAACTGTATATGTCACTTACATAAAATGTTGTCACTGTTCCAGCAGAGTTACCAGGGACAAGTTTCATTTGAACCTCGGCTTTGCCATAAAGAAACTCCTGATTGGACTGAAAACCGGATCCAGAGGATTTGTCGAGCGAGAGAGAGAGAAGATTCCCAAGATTGTCGAGAATCTTTCCACGGCCATCACCCCAATGTATCTGAACGTCTTTGTGGAAGCTACCCGCATAGACGCACACAGATTGTGCTGCAAAGAGAAAGAGGATCAAGAACGCGAACCTTCCACCGCAAGAAGACTTCATTTTGTAGTATTTGAAAGAGTAGATAGAATTGGTGATGTGAAAATGGAGGTAAGGGACATTAGTATATATAGCTGTTGGAAATGATAAAGGAAAGAGAGACAAGAGGTCTAAGTGGGCTGGTATTTGATGGAGGTATACGTGCTGTGTCTCGTTGCTCAAAACTCATTATAATATATCCTATGGATTGCTATATATAATACTTTCCGACTATTAGGACCATAAATTATATATATTTGTTCAGAAAGCATAGCATTTAGATATTTTTATTCGCAAACTTTTGTCGGTTAAAAACTTTGTCAAGATAAAGTACTCTCCTCCTATTCAATATTCCATATTTATTCTGTTTAAAAACATATTAAAACTTGTAAATCTTCACCGACATAGTCACTTAGTCAGTGTTCTTAAAACAAAATCATCTACTCCTAATCATTCCATATATTCTGTTTAATATATATTTAAACTTGTAATCTTCAACCGACATTGTCAGTGTTCTTAAAAACCATCTGAATTAGCACATATGTAAGAACTGACCAATTTAGTAAAATAAAATAGTAATTTATTATCGAATTCCAAATCTAGAAAACAATACATACGCAAGCATATTAAGATTTATTTCATCTTTTTGCCACTCTTGACAAGAAAAAAAAAAAGAAAGTGTAAAAAAAATCGATCGAAAATATTACGAACAACCAATGCAGATGAGTTATGAGTACATCCTATGAACTACATACTTTCCGACTATTTTGACCATAAATCATATTTATTCAGAAAGCACTATTCAGCTAGATATTTGATTTGCAAAATAGTGTCGGCTAAAAACTTTAAAATCCTCATAATCTCCTCCTAATCATTCCATGTATTTATTCTGTTTAAAAATATATCAAAACTGTAATCTTTCACCACATAGTCAGTGATCTTAACACAATCTGAATTGGCACATCGTATGTAAAAGCTAACCAAATCAAAGAAATTAGTGTGTGTGTGATTATCGAATTCCAAAACGAAAACAAAAATACATAGACACACATTAAGATAAATTTCAAAGTTTTTTGCCACTCTTAAAAAAATTTGAAAAATGAAAAAAGACGTAAGTTCGATGGGAAAAGATCTGATGACTAGCAACTAAAATAGATGCTACTAACCAACCAGTGGCGAAGCCAAAAATTTTTTTTACCGGGGTCAAATATATAAAAATATTAAATTTATATAATATAATAAATAAATCTAATTAAAGAAAAAAATAAAAAAAATATAATAATTGATATAAAGAGAAACAATTTTTAATGGAAAAACTTTTTTGGGATATACTAATAGATTTTTTCAATTATTAATGGATATTTTAATCATAAATTGATTAGTTGTAATTGAAAAAAAAAATATAACACTAAAAAGGAAAAGAAAGGAGGTAAAAAAAGAAACTTTAGATGGTTCATTGATGAAATATTAAATAAATATAATACAATTTTGTAAATTTAGTGGGTCAGCTGACCTCCTCTTGTCTACGTGGCTCCGCCCCTGCTACTAACTAAAACATCTCAAAATAAATGATCCATAGAACGAATAGAATTTGATAAACATTTTAAAATCAATGATTCATTAACACCTGAATTTACGTAAGATTTTAAATTAGTTTAAATCTGTAAACCAATAAGTTTACGTAAGTTACATCTTAGTTCAATTAAAAATTTGCCATATACGTAAATGTTTAATTTCATTCTTTTCACTATGAGCAGCATATTATCGTGCTTCGTGGAAGTAAAACCAATAGTCAAAAGTTCAAAACCTTAATGAACTCTCTTTCTGTGGTAATTGGTTTAATATTTTAAATTGCATGAAAAATAGAATTATACCAGTCCATAGGCCCAGTTTGATAAGATAGCCCAAATAACACATATTTGTTATGGAAACCTTGAAGAACTTTTGAAGCCCTACAAGTACAATACTCAGTTCAAAATTGTTGTCACTTGTTTTTTGATAGAGGTAATATATCTTTCTTTTTTTTTTTTTTTTTTTTTTCTAAAGGTAATATATCTCTTAACAAGTTTCATATACTCCTTTTGTTCCTTTATATTTGTTGTTTTACAGATTCATTTTTGTTTTAATTTATTTGTTGTTTTTGACACTTTTTATGTAAAGTTAATAAAGTAGAATTGGAATCTGTACTAAAACTTTTTCCAACGATTCTTTTTTCAAAAGGTGACTACTTTTTTTAAGAAATTCAATGCATTATTCTCTTTCAAAAAAAAAAGCTTGTAATTAAGTGAGTTTCTTAATAAACGTGAATTATGTTAAAACAACAAACAATACGTTGATGTTAAAGGGCGTTGACATTTTCTGAATGATGAAAAAGATTGATGTTACATCAGATCCAACCACGATCCAATTCCAACAGGGAAAAAAAAGTGAATGATAAAACTCCGAAAACAATAAAAGCTAGATCACAGATTCTATATATTATTCTTATCTTTTCCTTTTTTGTGACACTAACTTCAAATTAGTGCTAAGACATAAAAATACTAGATTGTTCTAACCGGTATATATAGTTTTGAAGTACCTTACTATCATTTGGATTGATTCCTCTTCTCTACCATAATGTCTCTTTAATCTTGTGCATAATATTTTAACAAAAAAAAATCTCGTGCATAATATAATCGGCGTTCTTGATCTCTATCTCCTCTCCTTAGAGCTCTTCTTGATATGGATCTACTATAATTCGTTGTCACCTAACATACTCTTAATTAATTTAATAAGCTTCCCTTAATCCTAATAAGAGTATATACACCATTTAACCGGCTTACGTCAAAGCCATTTCTACGACCAAGCTTGAAACCAACCCTAAACATACGTTGAGCAAGAAAATACTTGGAAGAAAATTTATATATGCTGAAATTCGGATGGTGCTCGTTCATCTTTTTAGCAAGCGTGTTATTTATGTTCTTCTCAAGCATTATTGTAGATTTATTAATGAACCCTTCTCAATGTTTAAGAATTTTACAAATCTAGTGAAACTAATTAAGTTTTCATTTAAGTGTAACGAAAACTTTTGTCTCCATAATTTATTATTTGTTATTACTTTAAAAAATCATCTTACACACACGGACACACCACACACACACACACACACATAATATATGAGCGACAAATGAATGAAAAATAATAGATAAAACTCATATGAGTTACAAAGACAATGCCAAGTAACTTATACACGAATCAAAGAATCAACTAATTTAAGTGCACACAGCAGGAACACCTCGAGGAAACCTTCTTTTATCGGTGCAATAGTTGTAGACCATGTACTTTCCCTGTACCCATTTCATTTTTTTCTCGCCTTCCAAATCAAGTTTTTGAGTGAACCATGGAGAATTCGCAGGGCAAGATGATTTTCCATTAGCCCATACACATCCGTCCACATTGTAGTTTCTGTAGAAAGCGGTGAAAGGAGCTTTTGACCAATCTGTTTTCTCTAATCCTCCCCTCGTGGCCCAATGCTCGGCTTCCCAAAGGCTCGCGTAGAGCCTCATTGGTTGGTTCTTTGGGAACGGAACTCCAATGGATTCGGTGTTCTTGAACTCTCTAATCGGAATGCCATCAACTGTAAAACTGAAAGAGAGAAAACAAAAGAGAATTATTAGGAATCCTACATCGAAGAAAATGTATTGAGATCTAGAATAATATATATAAAGGACACGTGATGATCAACTAATTTTTCATTGATTTTGAGTAAGAAGTCCATGAACCTTAACAAGAATATCGGTTCATAAGGCCATAATCTCGAAGCATATAACATGAATGTACAATGGATGAAAGTATGCGCTTACATAATCCTTTGGGGGTTCCATGTGATACAGTAAGTGTGAAAGTTAACGGTTGGGTCGAACCATAGATGAAACTGTTGTTCTTTGTCTCCAGAGCCTTGTGTGTAAACATTAGTGTGGAGAGTAATCGGATGACCACTTATGTTTCCCAAGAACTCGAAATCGATCTCATCCCACGTAGTTCCCGGCGATTTAAGCTACACAAAACACAAACATATACTCATCAATTATATGTAATCTTGCGAATAGGAAAATATGACCAAAAAAGAAACTGCTTTGAAATTGTATGTTACTTACGTAGAACGTTGTGACTGTTCCAGCAGAGTTGCCAGGTACAAGTTTCATTTGAACCTCGGCTTTGCCATAGAGAAACTCCTGATTGGACTGAAAACCGGAACCAGAGGATTTGTCGAGCGAGAGAGAGAGAAGCTTTCCATCTCTGTCGCGAACCTTTCCGCGGCCGTCACCCCAATGTATCTGAACGTCTTTGTGGAAGCTGCCCGCGTAGACGGCCACGGACTGTGCCGCGAAGAGGAAGAGAACCAAGAACGCGAATCTTGTACTGCAAGAAAGCTTCATTTTTAATATCTCGAGGAGTATTTGATATATTGTCAAATGTGTTTTGTTGATGGAAAATTGAGGTAAGTGACATTAGTTTATATACAGCTGCTGGAAAATGGCAAAAGGAAAATGAGATGGAAGTTTCATGGGTTTGATTATTGATAGTGTGCTGTCTTCTAGTTGGCTCATTCGACCTCTTGTTGGTTGTTACAAATTGAATCCAATAATATATAAATTTTCATTACTCGTTTATTGTTACAAACAGAGAAAATAATGTATATGGACAATTTGCATCTCACATGCTGGTCCCGCGTTTTGAAAGAAATGGGGTCGTTTTGTCAACACGGCTTCGACTTTTGACCTGAGCGCAAACCCTCCACGCCGCATAGAGGGTTCGAATAAAAATATTTGCACTTTTATTTTAGGATTAATTTGATCCTATACCCTTTGAAATCTATACCAATTTTTTAAATTTTTTGAAATATACTTTATATTTTTACAAAATGACAGTATAGTCCTTATTAATAACTATAAAATGAAAAATAAAATAAAAACAGATTATTATTTTTAAAATACTTTTTATGTTTTTATATAATTTAAAGAAATCAACCTAATAAAAAAACAATATAAGTTTACTATGAGAAAACAAATCGATCAAAATAATAAAAACCCAATAATCGAGATTATTATTTTTAAAATATTTTTTATGTTTTTATATAATTTAAAGAAATCAACCTAATAAAAAAAACAATATAAGTTCACTATGAGAAAACAAATCGATCAAAATAATAAAAACCCAATAATCGAGATAATGATCCTTTCCTAACAATAATCATGTACACTCATTGTAGCCTGGCCCTAATTAAACAACACGAAAGCTCATGATCCGAATTTTAAGATTGAGTCTACAAAAAACCATCACCTTCCCCATACGTTAAGAAAGAGACACATGATTGTTTTGTTTATAGTCCATTTTGTGAAAACCAAACTCGTACTAAAATTTTCTCATTGAAAAAGTATCCAAAGAAACAAATTAGTTCGGACCACATGTTCAACAATATTTGTTTTTTTCTAGCTATAGTCTGTTTCAAATCAAACTTAAAGTTGATTTAGTATCAGTTTACCAGTCAGCATACCCTTTTCAACTACTGAGTTTAATACGACCATCTTCAAACGAACCTTACACATAAAAAAAATGAAGCTCCAGGAAAATGTTTGTTTCCATTGGAAAAAAAAAACATTTTTCATTTTATCAAAAAAATTGTGTTGAAAACTGGACCGTCCCGCCCGCCCGCTCATCCATCTAGAAAACTTATTACTCCCTCTGTTTCTAAAAGAAAGCATTTCTACATTTTATTTTTGTTTCACAAAGATAGTTGTTTTAGGTTTTATATGCATTTTTTATTAGTCAATGATGAAAAATTGTAAACTTCAAGAGAATTAATTGAAATTCATGAATTACTATTGGTTTAGATTTATAGGAAATGATTAATTACAAAAAATGATGCATTTAAAGTCAAGTTTTAATATGTTTTCTTAATATGTGTAAAAATTCTAAAACAATAATCTTTTAGGAACAGAGGGAGTATTTATATATGTGTTTCCCAAGAACTGTAGTGTAGTTAATTAATGAATGTCTCAGTGCTCTCAATATTTGCAAATTTCACAAATCAAGTGGAGCCAAGTAACGAAAACTCTTGTTTCCATAATTAATTATTTGCTACTAATATTAATTTTAAAATCTTACGCATACACACCACACACACATATATGAGCAACAAATGAATGGAAAATAAATAGATAAAGCTCATTTGAGTTACAAAGACAATGCCTAGTAACTTGTACACGAATCAAAGAATCAACTAATTTAAGTGCACACTCTAGGAACACCTTGAGGAAACCTTTTCTTATCGGTGCAATAGTTGTAGACCATGAACTTACCCTGCACCCTTCTCACTTCATCCTGGCCTGCCTTATCGAGTGTTTTAGTGAACCATGGGGAATTCGTGGGGCATGATGATTTCCCATTAGCCCATACACATCCCTCCACATTGTAGTTTCTGTAGAAAGCAGTAAAAGGAGCTTTTGTCCATTCTGTTTTCTCTAATCCTCCCCTTGTGGCCCAATGCTCGGCTTCCCAGAGTCTAGCGTAGAGCCTCATTGGTTGGTTCTTTGGGAATGGAATCCCAATCGACTCGGAGTTCTTGAACTCTCTAATCGGAATGTCATCAACTGTAAAACTGAAATGAGAAGGAAAAAAAGAGAATTATGATTCATGAACATATAGCCTCAAAATATGAGATTACACGATATCAAATGACCCGCTTACATTACCCTTTGGGGGTTCCATGTGATGCAGTAAGTGTGAAAGTCAGCGGCTGGGTCAAACCATAAATGAAACTGTTGTTCTTTGTCCCCGGAGCCTTTTGTGTAAACATTAGTATGGAGAGTAATCGGATGACCACTTATGTTTCCCAAGAACTCGAAGTCGATCTCATCCCACGTAGTTCCTGGCGATTTAAGCTACACAAATCCATCATAATCAATCACCAACATACTCTCTATATATGAATGGCAAAAGATGGAAAGAATGCTTTGAAAACTATATGTTACTTACATAGAATGTTGTGACTGTTCCGGCAGAGTTACCAGGGACTAGCTTCATTTGAACCTCGGCTTTGCCGTAGAGAAACTCCTGATTGGATTGAAAACCGGATCCAGAGGATTTGTCAAGCGAGAGAGAAAGAAGCCTTCCGTTACTGTCGTGAATCTTTCCACGGCCATCACCCCAATGTATCTGTACGTCTTTGTGGAAGCTACCCGCATAGACTCCCACAGATTGTGCCGCAAAGAGGAAGAGAACCAAGAAAGAGAACCTTGTGCCGCAAGAAGACTTCATTTTTTTTTGTAGATCTCAGATGTATTTTGTTGATGGAAATTGAGGGAAGTGACATTAGTTTATATAGCTGCTGAAATAGAAACGGAAAGAGACAAGAGACTAGAGAGAAGGAAGTTTCATGGGTTGATTCATTAATGGTGGTGCATGTGCTTTTGTCTCGTTGGATCACAGCTTTATAATAATATTAGTTAATGTAATACATTAAGTATCTGATCCGTTGTTGGCTGTTACAAAGCGAATCCAATTAAAATATTAATTTCATTATTTATTTATTGTTTACAAACCGAAATAAGTTTTGGACATTTGTATGAAACTGGCTGGTCCCAATGTCTTGATATGTCAACACGGCTTCGACTTTCGAGCACCGCCTAGAGAAATTCGTCTTTGTTCTTTAATTTCAAACCGAGCCTACCTATATGTAACAGTAAGATATACACATTCAAGTATCCTTAAATTTGGGGTTATATATGACATGATATTTAAAATTTCTTCAAATTTTATCTTATGTATTTAAAAGATTTTGTCAAATTATCTTTTGGAAATTGTAAACATAAATATGAAAATGTAACGAATTAAAAAAAAAAAGACTGAAAAAGTTGAAATTTTGTTGAATGTAATAAAAAAATATATAGAAATGATTGCATTTGAAATCATAGTTGTATCTTTCTTTTATATATACAGTTCTGATATGATTTTCACTTTCATATATTCGTATTGAAAGATAAAACAAAGAAAGTTTATTTGAGGGGAATTAAGTAGAACGAGTCATGGACCAAACCAGAAGGCCCAACTGCACTAAAGACGAAGAAGGGAAATATTTTGAGAATGTTAGACCCTCTCATCCATGGTGATTGCTTGAATCAAATTAAATATGTTAGCAAATTGAAACTGAAACTGAAACAAATTCTTCATAAAATGGAACAAGTCATCTCTAATGAACTCAGACTCGAACTAATCACTAAACTTGAAGTTTTCTTGGCTCAAGGTTGATAACATAGACTCCTCAAGGTTGATAACATGATAGACAAGTCTACTACGGTAATAGAAGAAATCTTATCAATCACATGATGAAACCACATGACTAACAAGACGCTTTAAAGAAGCTACCTTCCTAGGCCATATATAAATAAAAATGCAAAGAAACAATCCTAACCTTATTTAGGAACAAGACTTGGAAGGTACGCATAGCCAAAGATAAAAAAAATGCCAGTGAATTCCACCGAGGACCGGTGCAGAGCACAAGCGGGGTAAACCATGGATTAGGGCCACCAAATTTTTTTGTTAATGGTTGGGCCACATTTTCGTTATAAAATTTGTAAAATATTGCATTTATAAAGTCACACCCATAAAAAAAAAAATACAAGATAATTTAGATTTTATCTAGCAATATTTATATATGGTTATTTATTTTTCTCTAAAACTGATATTATATAATAATTATAAATATAAAAAAATTATATTTATTTTTTGGCTTTGGGCCACCAATTTGGTTGGGCCGGCACTGATTCCACCACGACTTTGATGTTTTTGTATCTCAATTGGTTTCTCAAATCCATCCTCATCTCCAATAACGTGTATATATACGTTAGCACAAAGATAGCCTCCATCTTGTAATAGTTCTTCACAGCAAACAATGATCCTATTATCCTCGCCAACGAAGTAGACCGGATGATTAATAACATGATGATTGTAAGTGTCATGCAATACTTGAGATTCCTATTACGAATAAATTAATTAACGAACACAAAAAATATCAGGAATCTCAAGTATTTTCATGTCACAAAGAAAAATAACAAAAAATAATAATTTAAAAACAATTAATGACAAACAGAGAGAGTGTCAATAGATAAAGTGGGCCAAGTCGCTCTCCGTCGCTCACCCTCGCGTCCGCCGTCGCCGCTGAGATGACCACCGCTGTGTTAAATCCGTTGCCCTCTCGCTCCCTTTTTCTCGGTGTGGACGTTGGCACTGGAAGCGCACGAGCCGGTGATCCTNACCCTCGCGTCCGCCGTCGCCGCTGAGATGACCACCGCTGTGTTAAATCCGTTGCCCTCTCGCTCCCTTTTTCTCGGTGTGGACGTTGGCACTGGAAGCGCACGAGCCGGTGATCCTTCTCTCCTTTATCCTCGATTTTTGAAAAAAAAAAAAAACTGTGTGCTTCTTAGATGCGTGAGAATGATGATGCCTCTTGATTTGTTGGCCGATCAATATCGATTCTTTTTTTTTTTGTTTTTATCGTTGATTTTGGAATTCGACCTCTATCGTACCGGAACAACTCACTTGAATCGCTCCGGTGACCGTCCCAAAATCTCTCCGATTATAATTCGTTGCTAATGTTTTCAAATTTCTCTTATTTCTTCTGTGATTTCATGCCGGTTTTGTACCTTTATCATCGCGCGTGTTCTTAATTTTAAGGTAGAGAGATTTGGTTTTGCATTGATGGGTTATGAATTTCTATCTTGAATTTGAAAATTTTACTTCTTTTCTTTTGGTATATCGTTCAGGTTCTTAGAATATGGCGCCGGTTGTGATTTTCAGTAAACAATATTAATTATTCAAGGCGAGGCACTTTTGGTGATTGTAGCTGAAGTTGATTTCATGATGCAGGTTTGTTCGATGAAAATGGAAAGCTTCTAGGCTCTTCTAGTAGCCCAATTCAAATTTGGAAGGATGGAGACTGTGTCGAGGTAATATTTTTGGATACAGAGACCTCGATTTCAAGTTCTTACTCAAGTCATGATGGCTTACACATTTCATAATTTTAATGGAACAGCAATCTTCAACTGATATTTGGCATGCGGTTTGTGCGGCCGTGAAGTCTGCTTGCTCTCTTGCAAATGTTTCGGAACTAGAAGTTAAAGGAATAGGCTTTGCTGCCACGTGCTCTCTCGGTTTGCAGCATCTGCTTATAACCCTTTTTGTGTTTATGTTTTTTTGGCTGAAGAAGAGAAGCTTAACAGTAACATTGTTATTGTTTGCAGTGGCGGTCGATGCTGAGGGTTCCCCTGTTACAGTGTCTTGGAGTGGTGATTCAAGAAGAAACATTATTGTGTGGATGGACCATAGAGCTGTAAAGCAGGCAGAGAGAATCAACTCATATAATTCTCCAGTCTTGCAGTACTGTGGTGGTGGTGTTTCTCCAGAAATGGAGCCTCCAAAAGTATGTACAAGTTTTTCCTGAGGGTATATGACGCTGCTTGTTTGAGCATGAATGAAAAAATCTCTGCTTTTGCAGCTTCTATGGGTGAAAGAAAATCTACAGGAGTCTTGGTCAATGGTGTATAAATGGATGGACTTGAGTGATTGGCTATCCTATAGGTTACTCTCAAGCCTTTGCTCTTAACCTTTTTTTGGGCCCCGTTGAGAGAATTGTCTTTGCATCCCCTGATTCCTTTGGTTTCCTCCTAGAGCTACTGGAGATGACACCCGTAGTTTGTGCACCACAGTATGTAAATGGACGT
Source organism: Alliaria petiolata (assembly GCA_020283515.1). Classification (NCBI taxonomy): domain Eukaryota; kingdom Viridiplantae; phylum Streptophyta; class Magnoliopsida; order Brassicales; family Brassicaceae; genus Alliaria; species Alliaria petiolata. The sequence continues at coordinate 1,273,769 of JAHZTW010000034.1, read as the reverse complement.
ATCTTGGTCATGCACACATGCACCAGATGACTGAGAAGGCTTCTCGTGATATGGAAGCGTGTGGATGGGATGATGAGTTTTGGGAAGAGATTGGCTTAGGCGATCTTGTAGATGGGCACCATGCTAAGATTGGTATGTATATTTTTTGTTGGTTTAGTTGTTAGAACTGCTCTAAGATGAATCGTAATTTTACTAATGTTCTCTCTTTTGTTTATTAGGACGAAGTGTAGCTTTTCCTGGACATCCACTGGGTAATGGTCTAACCGCAACAGCTGCTAAGGCAAGTACTAAGCAACCACTTAAAATTAAAAATATAGAGGTGTTTAGATACAGGAGCAAGCACTTTATATTGTTTTCCATATCTCTCAGGAACTGGGTCTGTTGGCTGGAACTCCTGTGGGGACTTCACTCATTGATGCTCATGCCGGTGGTGTTGGGGTCATGGAAAGCAAATCAGATTCAGACTCCGTGACAAAAGGTATTCTTTTGCTATTAGTAGCCTAGCATAACGTGAAATATTAGTCTCTAAGAGTTGGCATTTTCAGAGTCAGATGTGGATACCTTATGCACTCGAATGGTTTTGGTATGTGGCACATCAACTTGCCATATGGCTGTTTCCCGTGAAAAGCTGTTTATTCCTGGCGTGTGGGGGCCTTTCTGGTCAGGTACATACACATTTGATCTCTATCCTTTCCTTTCTCTTTTATATGTATTAAACTCTCACTCCTGTTTCTCGAACAAAAACAACTACTGTAGCTATGGTTCCGGAGTATTGGCTTACAGAAGGAGGACAAAGTGCCACTGGTGCTTTACTTGATCACATAATCGAAAACCATGTTGCTTCTCCCCGTCTTGCAAATCATGCTGCTTCTCAGAGTATCGAATCTTCCACTCTTTTTGCCTTCTCTATTCACTTCTGTTGAGAAAACATTGGTTGAAATGCTACTGTCTTGGTCTCTCGCAGAAGTTTCCGTGTTTGAACTGCTGAACAACATTTTAAAATCGATGGCGCAAGATACGAGTTCTCCATTTATAGCTGCTCTTACCTCAGACATGCATATCCTTCCCGACTTTCACGGAAACAGGTGAATGAGATAGAAAGCGCTGCTCTGCTTTGCTTCTTCCCCTTTTGAGTTATTGATTCAGAGCTGTGTTACAGATCACCCGTTGCAGACCCAAATTCAAAAGGAGTGGTATTTGGAATGACC